>JASSUY010020375.1:6027-32431 GCA_032466535.1 Forpus xanthops
CCGAAAATCCAAAACACAGCGCTACACCAGCTACTGCTTAAAGGGGAAAGATGACTGCTGCTGCTGAACCCATGACACAGAGACACTGACAGATGTAAAAGCTAGCTCAACAAGATTTTAATACAGACAAATGTGAAGTTCTGTAGTTGATATAGAATAATTTCAAGCAGCATACAGTCTGGGGTCTGGTTGAAGTGCAGTGCAGCTGAGGAGGACCTGGGAGTCTCAGGAGACAAAAAGCTAGACATGACCCAACAGTGCACGTTTGCAGCAATGAAAGCAAAGAGTCTATTGGGCTGCAGTGCAGCTAGGAGCTCAAGGAATGTGATTATTTCATGTAACTTGGCACTTGATAGGCCACAGCTGGAATAGTCCAGTTTTCATCCTTCAGGAGAGACTAAAAATTTAGCAGAGATTGAAAAATTTAAAGTTTTTATTGGAGGACTCAACAAAAGGATTAGAACATTAAATAGCTTGATATATGAAGGAATGTTGAAGAAATTTGGTTTATTCAGCCTAGAGAAGTGAAGACTTTATGGGACACTAATTAGTTTTCCAGCCTCTGAAAGATAATTATAAATAAAATAGAAGTGCTCTCTTCAAGTATGTAGTGACAGGATAAAGGCAACAGGCATGGCCAGTGTGAAGGAACTAATCTGACTACGTAAACAGAGAACCAATTGGGAGGTGTTTCATGGAGAAATAGTCAGACCCTGTTTACTGGAAATATTAGACTGACAGTTACCTGCATAACTCAATAGAAGGCCCTGATTTCAGCAGAAGGCTGGATCAGGTGAACTCCAAATGCTTCTCTTGACCTAAACTTTTCTGTGATTTTTGTGACTCTAAAAAAACACCTGAAAACAAGCAAACAAAAAAAACTCCTGGAAAAATGTCTGGGCTGAATTTCAGCCCAATATAAGAAGTTTCAGCATTTCTCAAAACAGAAGACTTGTGCCTACACATATACACAAGCACAAGCTGAATTTACTCTTAAAACTTTGGGATTACAGACAAAGTAAATGTTTAATGTGGTTGTATTATACTGTAAGCTATGCAAGACTGATATTAAGGCTTCTGGAAGCCAGCTGAGGTAATATATAAACTGGACTGGTAAAGTTATCTGCTTTCTAACAGTCAGCACAAGTCACTGTTTTTGTACTATTATTATGAGTGATATTTGCAACCGTAATAAGATCTCTCAAATCCCACAGTCTTCAATTCCTGTAGAATGCTACATATGAACTTGTTGGATTTCCATGATGTCATTGTCCAAAAGACCCATGTTGACATATTTGAAAAGAAGACACTCATGAGAGATAAAACCCCTGGTGTCGATACACAGTAATGAAACATGTTTAAAACTCTTGTATAGAAAACACTTGAGGGACACAAAAGTTGTCTTTTCCCAAAGAGGAGAGTGAACTGGTGGCTGCCAGAGGAAGGCTATGACTTAAAAGGCCTGATATTTGCAGGCATCGTTCATTACAGTGGCTTTATCTTGTTTTTTGGACACTCAGAACCAGTGAAAATACAGTCTTATTGAAGAGCTGGTTTTGTATAGGATGGAAATGTTTACTTTGACTCATTTGCAGCACTCTAACCAGTGAAAAAAGCAAACACTATGGGTGGAAATTGTCTAGGCTGATTGTTTAGTAGCTGTGTCTTGGGAGTGTGGGTTTTTTGTTTTGTTTTGTTTTTTTAAGCCTTCTGTTGAAACATTTATCTCTGCAGAAGGATGTAGAGCACATATCTTCAAATATGGTATTCATATGTCCTGTTCAAGATGAAACCCTCTTAAGACAGTTTTTTTTCCCCCTCAATCCTGTTACTTCACATTAGCTGTGAACAGGATTATTCTTGAGTCTGCCATTCAAGCTGTTCAGAGAAAGCAAAAAAAACCAAAAAAGTGACGGAGAGTGGAAAGAACAGATTCTGAATATGTCTATCTGCCATGGGGCCAGCAGGATAATGACCCAAACTTCCCGCCCCATTAAGAACTGCAGCTGTTTCTGGTATGTATTGCAGAACAGCCAGTTGATATACTATAAAACAGCAAAACCATATTTGGATGTTGGTATTGCCTATAATGTGATTACTCATTAGGGTGCAAACTAGAGGAACACTAGAGGATCACAGAAGTATCTTGCCCTGATTCTGCTTTCTGAGGAAGATGCCTGGTAAGCTTGTGTGAAATGGCTTCCCTAACTCTGCTTGTGAGTACCTAGGCTGTTCAAGTAAGGGAGCAATCAGCACTGTTGTAAAGCACTGGATCAATAGCTCTGGAGAGCAGACACACACACCTTTTTAACCCCAGGACCTTTGTAGTGCTGGCCCTGTCAGGTTAGATTTTTCTGACGTATCAATTTGGCTTCATGGTCATCCTTAGATTTGCTTCCTAAAGCATGAAGAGCTTAGTCATCTTCAACTTCTGTGTGTGGAGACCAAGACCTGCAGTGAGTGAGAGTTAGAGTCAAGCAAGGCAATGGATTTTATGCTGGTCATGATAAGTAAAGGCTCAGCTCTCTTGTACAGCTGAGGCTCCAAGTTAAGATGAAACATGCTTTTGGGAACATACCACATCCATTGCACTATGGTTCAACTTATTACATGATCAACAGTGAGGTGAAAAGCTGTGGCTTGTCCCGTTACCCTGTGAATGATTGCATCTGGTTCCCTTTCATGGAGAGACCTTCACCAACAACTTAGTGGCAGGGCTGTACCCAAAGTTCACTGAGATCACACCATCCAAGCTTGGTACAAATCCAGCCTCTCCTGCTTTGCAGTGATACCAAATGACTTTCCACTCTGGAAACAGCTTATTAATTTTTACTCAGATCTTCAAAACGTGGTCTTCTCCATCTCCTCTTTTCATATATCCAGACTGAGAACCTGTATGTATACAAATTGTGCTCTTTGGTTCAGCAATTAAATGGAAATAGTTGATTCCAAATCCCTCTGAATGGCTTTGCATTCACAGTAGCTCTAAAGTGCTCTTCCTTGGCAGAAAAACTGTCTGAGCATTTCATAGCACCCTGTTTTATCTTCAGATGGACAGGAGTCCAGCACATAGCAGAAAGAAGTAAAGTTCCTAGTTATAAAACACTGTTTATCAAATACATTTGACACTGAGAAAATTTCTATTCTGACTAAAAGAACAGAACATTGAATTTTCAACAGGCTGTAGAGTTTCCCTCTAATTTTTCTCACTGTAGAGTTTGTTTTATTCCTCCTTTGTCTGCAGCATCTTGTGTCCTGATATGCAGAATGGAAGCATGTACAATGGTCAATTCTGGTGAAGCAGCAGAGGAATTCAGCATCCTCATTCTGAAATGTATTATATCCGACTTTGGATTTGCAGAAGACATTGCATAAGGACCCTTTGCCAACCAGGATATTCCATAAGATCTTGGTGTAACTGAATCTCTTATGTTTCCCAGAGGACAAAAGCTTTTACTGTCTTCCCCAAATATTTAGCAAAAAGATAAATTTATGGTGAATTTTCTCACTGCACCAAATAAAGAATTATTTAGGGCCTTGAACAGTGTTCCTGAAGATATAGGTCTAGTTTTATTGTACCCTACTCTTTGTGGTTGTGCCTCTGAATTTCTGAGTGAACTGAAGGAATTCTTTATTATTTCAAGCCAGAATTTCATGCGCTGAACTAATGTGAAGAATAGGATATTCTGAATTATTTTGACATTATATGGAGTATTAAGGTTTGGTGTGTCTTCAAAACTTTAATTTCTTACATGAAAGTAATAGCTATATCAGTGTCTTTTCACCTCATTTATTTTGCAGTATGGAAAATGCATTTGTCCTAAAATATTTCCAATTAAAATAATTTCAGTTTTTCATCTCAAAATGCAGAATTAAAACTTTTTTATGCTTTGAAAGTTTTCAGAGATTTAAATTGAAAAGTCCCTACCTGAAACAAAATTCTTGGCTACCTTATTTTCAATGAATACTCTTCTCATGAAAATACTTGTTTGAAGATTTATAGACTGTTCTAGAAATGATGTTTACAAGTAACTGATTCTAGAATTCTATTAATGCAGAAAAAGTAGAATATGCTCTTTTATTTCAGCAGAATAAAAATCAGTTTTGCATCAAAGGTCTATCAATGACTTCAATATACTGCATAATAATTCATAAATAGTGTCATGTAGGGAATTGAAATCCCACACATGTTGATATTTAGATTTTCTTTTATTCATCTAACCACTACTTAATCTTTCACAGGCAAAATTTCAAAGCATTGCATGAATGCTTATTGGGAATCTTTCAGCCAAATTTGTTTCCAGCAATTTGGAAACTTTTCATAATAGGTCAGAAGAATCTTGTCCAACAGCACCAGGTCTAGTAAAAATGGAGAAAGAACATTAATACCTTTCTGCTTTCAGCAAGAAAGTTATATGGTGGAGAATCAGGCTGCAGAGGTGAGCTGGAAAGCTCTATAATAGATCAGACACCGAGATTCTAACTTAATGTAAATAATGTGATTTGGGGATGATTTCGGAAAAAGCTCAGCATCTACAGAGCTGCTGGATTCCAGTGGGTGTTTTGCTCATTACTTCTGAAAACTTCAAAAAAGTCTGCTAGTCACACAAACAGAAAGCAAGGCACCTAAAACCAATTTGTAAGGTCATGATTTCAGGAGTACTCACTTTTAGATCTTGGTATCCAAATCCCTTATTTATGCCAATAATTAATAAGTAAGACTATGTTTTGTGTAACCTAACACAATGCCAACACATTACCTCTGTAAGTGATAGGGTATACAAAATGAACAAACCTGCAGCCATACTTAAAGTAGGCTACTGTTTCTCCAGCTAAAAATCCCAAACATGACACCACCTCTCCACCCAAAAATAACCCCCAACCAAAAACAACTAAAAGCCAGAGCCCTGGTGCTTTTACATTTGTGTCAGAGGCATCACAACTCAGTATTAAGCAGTGGTACATGGTCTGACATCCTTCTTTTATTAATATATTCTTTGGTGGTGTTAAACTGCCAACTATTTCTTTTTCTTTCTTAATGTATTGAATTATTTCAGCCCTGGCTTAGTATGAAACAGTACAGTTATCATTGAGATAAAGGACAAAGCTCCAACAAAAAATGTTTGGGAAATTGCAAAATGACAGAAAATATGTCAATTCTGAGGAAAGATGGGAACCTGTCAGAACACACAGAGTTTTCATTGTTAACATATCTGTCATGCAGTTTTCTGTATATGTGCCTAGAAAAACTAATATGTGGCTGTTTCATAAAGTTACAATACAAGGAAAGATGAGGAATGAAATTCAAGTCTTACCTCCAAAATTCCTTGCTTTTCTGCATTGATGTTGGGATCTCAACTTTATTATGAAGTCATTATAGTTTATCATGCCAATTGGTATAGAAGGGGAGTTAACCACAGACCACTGGCAGAATAAGCAATGCATTCACAGCAAGTATCGACTAAAATAGTCTATGAAAAACTGAGCGCATGCATGAAGTGCTTGCTGCTTTAAACAACAGCTCTTGCTTCCTTATACCAAAAGGCACATGTACATGTACACACTAAGCTGAACACATTTGAATTACTTTATTACTGTGCTGGAATGAGAGAACCATAGAGAGCAGCTACAAACTATTGGCTCCAAAATATTACTCTCATCTTAGTTTGATTAAAGTGATCAAAAAGGGATTAAATTACAGAAAAAAATAGAGCAAATCCCTGTGGCTACCCTGTAAGCATTTTTGGAGAAGTTCCTTCACACCAACTCTAAAGTGTGTCTTCTGGGTTAATTTAATCCAAAAGAGATACAGGTCGTTTGCTCTGAGACTGTCCTGCAATGTAAACCAAAGAAAACCAAATAGGGACAGATGAGCCAGCTTAAATCAACTGCTGTTGTATCTGGTAAGTCAGCTGCCATTGTGGCATGGACTTTGCCTTGCTGCAATGTGCTGGTGTGGTTCAAGTCTTGTTCAGAAAAAAGTGATTTCCTGGGAAACTGCCAAGCATTTAGCACACAGCTATTATAGTGTCTTGTAAAATGAAATAGAAAAAATTGCCATACATTCAGCACACAATTATTACGGTGTCTTGTAAAATATAATGGAAATGAAACTAAATTAAGTGGCCTGTAAAACTATTTCTGAAGCATTCAGGTTTTTTTAGAGACTGAAATGTTTTCTGCAGAAAGGTTTGAACAGCCATATTGTATGGGGCAGTTAGTATATCTCCTATAGACTTTATAACATTCACTTCAGAAGGCTAGTTACCATAATAGTAATTTATCTTTTTTGTAACTATTAACTCAGATTTATGCTTGTACCATGATGATTCATATCTTTTTCTATTGCTCTTGGAACTAGAGCTTCAGATGGTGCAATGTAATATAGTTTAATTGAAGTAATTGTAGTGCTTTCTACTTAGACTGATTATCCTGCTTTTAAACTCACTTTCTGCTTTGCTCTCTTGAAGAACTGAGAAATCACAGGATCATAGGATAATTCAGATTGGGAGGGTGCTCTGAACATCCATCTCCTTCTATGTTAGTAGTAATTTTTATAGTGTGGTTTAAAAACAAAGATGGAAGTTTGATATTTTTTTCTCTGAAACTCTATCTAGCTGTATTGTGATGTTTGGGAGAAGTTCTATGAAGTAATATTTTCTCTCTTCTGAAGAAAAACATTCTCTTCTGGTGTGGGATTTTAAGCAAATTCATCTGCTTAGCTTATCAAAGATAAGGTGAAGAGGTGACTGTGTAATGATCTGAAAACACCTGTGTGGAAAAAACATGGTTCTTTAATCTTAGCAGAAACAGATATAGCAAGATCAAGTGTCCAGAAGATGAAATAAAATAAACACAGATTTTAAAAGAGCGAATTTTAATCATTGAGATATTTAATCGTTATAGCACCTTATTGAAGGATAGTTTGAATTATCATAAAATCATAGAACGGTTTGGGTTGGAAAGGAACTAGAGATCATCTACTGCCATGGGCAGGGACACCTCCCATTAGACTAAGATGCCCAAGGCCCTGGCCTTGAACACTACGAGGGAGGGAGCATTCACAACTTCCTTGTACAGCCTGCTCAATGTCTCACCACTCCCACAGTAAAGAATTTCTTCCTTATAGCTAATTTTAATATCCTCTGTCTAAGTCTGAACTCACTTCCCCTTGTCCTATCACTACTGTCCCTCATGAAGAGTCTCTTTCCAGCATCCTTGTAGGTCCCCTTCAGATATTGGAATGCTGCTATGAGCTCTCCACAAAGCCTTCTCTTCTCTAGGCTGAACAGACCAAATTTTCTCAGACTATCTTCATACATGAGGTGCTCCAGTCTCCTGATCATCCTTGTGGCCCTACTCTGGACTTGTTCCAGCAGCCCCTTGCCCATATTGCATTAGGGTCACCAGAGTTGTATGCAGTACTCCAAGTGAGGTCTCATGAGAGCAGACTAGAGGGGCAGAATTACCTCCTTCCACCTATTGGTCCCATTATACTTTTTTTGATGCAGACCAGTATACAATTAGCATTCTGGGCTGCAAGTGCACATACTGGCTCATGTTCAGTTTCTCATCAACAAATTTCTCATATACTAATTGAAATTTATAAAGCAAGAACAAATACCTTTTGAAAATTATATACTCTAATTCAGAAGTTATGGGCTGATGTACAGATTACTGCACTAAAAATCTATAATCTGTGTTAGGAAATCAAACTGGATAATCAAAGTTCTCTCTTAGGTGCATCAGTGATGCATATGCTTTTATTTGCAACTTTTCTGTTTAAATACCATGTTGTTCCCTTGCTGTAAACCTGTTTTGTAGCCTGATAATCATTGTAGAATAATTGCAAATATAGCTGAAATGATGGGTATGATAAGCAAGGATACATGAATGACCAGAAACGTAAAAGACACTTAGCTAGTTTTTGTGAACTTCATCAGAATGGAAGAGCTCTGAGCAGAATCTTGATGATCATGGCTTCCTTTTCAGCTGCAGTAGTACCCCTTCAGGGTAGTTTCCTTGCATTTCTACCACTGGAGCTGACAATATACACCTGGACTTGCAATTGTAGGAGAAAACACTTATTTGGCTCAATGAAGCACATGAGGAAGCATTTTCAGAGAGGCTGAGGATTGTAAAACAGCTTTCTTAGGCTATGTGGACTTAGCAAGACATGGACTTTTTATTTTTAATTTTTGCATTAGAAGTGAGTGACTGACGGTTGCTGAGGAGAGAGTTAGGCTCATAGTGCATCTTGGGGCATTTTGGGAATGGTGGGAGTATCTGGGGCTCTGCCCAGTCACATTTTCTGCTTCATGTAATAAAAGCTGTCAGAGCTGGGATGGTAATAGCTTATTCAGACCTCTCTGTCCAAGGAAAGAATCAAAACTCTGGTCAATTCTATTAATCTTCAAATCAGCCTGGGCCCTTTTTTGTGTATCTGTCCAGACTGCTCTGTTATGGCGCAAGTCTTGAGGTGTTTAGGTGACCATAAACCAGACTGTTTTCTGAGACTGCTGCATGGAGGGAGGGGTGAGAATGAAGTCTGGTGGCTGCAAACAACCATGCCACGTTCACTAGTAGTGCAAATAAAGTTCTTTAAATCATGAGATTTCAGAAGTTTCTGATACTGATTCATACTATATTATAGGCTTTGTCTTGCCAAAATTTCTCACATGGGGTGCAACTGTCAAAGTGTTGTAGCTGTATAGGAAAATAATGTATTCTTCAGGCTTGTGCCAATTCCCATTCCCTGTCAAAACAAGAAAGAAACTGAATTTGGGTTATCTGAGCAAGTGGGAAAAAAAAAATAAAAAGATTCTTGGGGTAATAAAAATAGAAAGAAATTAGAGAAAGGCTATCTCAACATTCACAAATGACATAGCCCAGTAGAACTGAATTCACAGGGTAAACCCTTGTGCCCATTCTGATAGTGCTTGCAGGGAGATTCCTTCAAATCTTGGTTGGAGTACATTGGTTGCGCTCTCAAAGTGTGCTTTCTGGCTTAATTTCATCCTAAAGGAATTGCTTCTTTTTGGTGTTAGGAAATGCTTTTTAAAACCACAGGTATGTGTTTGACAAAAGTATCAAAAGAAGGAACTTAGAGTTAGTCTGGTCCCCTCCTGAGCCCTAGCAATGTGGACTATAGAGAATGGTAAAATAACGTGGCACAATGGAAAGTTATTTCACTGAAATAGATAGTATTGATGATGTATTAAATTACTGCTCCATGTGAGCTTGGATGGGAGCATCTGTTTGTGGCAGGCTGTTGGGCAAGAGATAGAGCTTTTTGTGGAGATATCTGCCAACCACTTGTGCACAGTTCTGATCTGGGTAGGGGGCACTCCTGTAATTCTAGGGACTGGGTTAGAAATGGGATTACTGCAATGATTTGAAATGCCATGTGCTGCTCATGCCAGACCAAGTTGTCAAACTAGATTTTGTGCTATCATCAACAGCTGTCACGAATGTTTCCCTAAATCTGTCTTTGGAAGGGGTTTCATGTAGCCAACATGGACCAGAGTGAGCTGTAGTGGAAAGCTCTGACAAGTAATTTTAACTCCATTATTGCAGGAATTATTTTTGTTGTAAGATTTTAATTTTTTTTTTTAATATTTCTGTGCAAAAAAGCTAAACTTCCATGGGTTTGGTGTCTGTTTAATAAATCAAAACAAAACCAGAAGTTATGTCTTTGAAGTGACCAAAGGAAGGGAGCAGATAAATTGTATTTTTCTCATGTGGCTGATAATGACTTGTGCCTGTCTTTGCCATTCCCTGTTTATCTGACCTATTAATGGAGGGCAAAATTCCAAAGAAATGCTTAATTAACATTTGTAATTAGCATTACAAAAGACCCTGCTTTATAGAAGGCAGCCCAGAGAGGAGGGCCAGGAAAAGACAAGCTCTTCACCCTGTAATTATTGCAACTCTCCGTAGTGCTCTCATTCATCTCATTAACATCACAGTGGGATGGTGCCACTGCAGGCTACTGGCAGGTGTCTAACTGCCTTCCTCCTGGGGAGACTTTTACAAAAGAGGTCATGATCTGCAAATAAGTTTGAAAGCTTGCCAGCCGAATGCCTCATTCAAACTTTGCAGTCTCCTGCTTCCAAAATACCCTGAAGACTTTCAATTTCAATAGGCAATGATACTCTGGGGATGTGGTTTCTTTTCAGTTGTGGGAGGGAAAGTAAGAAAGAGGGGAGAAATCAAGGTTTGTCTAACAAAATGTGCTACTTCATTAGCATGTTTCATTAAAAAATATGAAAAGAGAAGCTATCTTGAAGGGAATTGTCGATAGATAAACAAAAAGAAAACCTGAGTCATCACTTGAAAAACACTGAAATGCAATCAACCCATTAAAAAAAGCATATGCTAATTTTCTGTGTAAGTAAAACTTTGCTTCTTTTGTATTGCTTTTTTAAAATCCAAATTAAATATAAACAACTATCATATTAAAAAGCCTAATTCAGCAAATGAAAGTAGATCTTTTGTGAAAGAAATAAATGCATTTGCTTTTGCTTCCTCACAAAATGTATGGCATAATACCAGGGCTTTATACACTCCTAGGATATTCTTGTTTTTCTTAAATACCCAACTCATGTAATTGGACAAGACCATTATCTTTAAATGAAAAAATAATTAGTGTGAGTCTAGCCATAAAAGCATATAATAGATACCAACATACTGTAAAATAAGAGGAAAAACCTATAGATGTTTATATTAAAAAGAATATATGATTTAAAGCCAATCTTAGGGTTTTTGAAGATAAATAGTATTTTATTTTTATTTTTGAGTATATGATGTATCAGCTTTTTTATTAAAGCTCCAAGTAATAAGGTAATAAACTTTTGCAATATGTGGTATGAATGGAGTCAGCAAGTGTGCAATATTTGGAAATATCCTAAATGAGGTGCTCATCCCATTGATTTTTCTGGGATTGATCTTGTACCAGTTTGTTAGCCTCCATTTATTGCTTACAATGACGATTAGAGGACCATTATAAATATGTGTAAGAGCTATAGCAAACCTAACTCTACTAAAGAGCTTATATATAAAAGGATACTGAAGGAGATGTTTGTGCAGCAGTGTAAGAGTCAGAAAATATTCTTTTGAATCTTGCTGGTGAGATTGCCTGTAGTGAATCAGCAAAACCAAATGACCTGTGATTTTTAAGAGCGCATTGTTCAGTTTAGTGAAAGGAATCAATGCTGCATTTCTTTATTGCTGATAAAGCATTTGTTGCTGTGTTTTAAGAGCTCTATTCACAGCCAAGTAGAGTTTGCAAGATCTGGTTCAAATATTGAATAGAAAAGTGGTCTCTATCTTACATCACCTAAGACAGGAAACAGTGGACAGATACAGATGAGAAATAAGGGGATAATTAGTGGTAATAAGCTTATAAAAAAAATACATATAAACTGGTTTTAAGCTTTAGGACTTTTTAAAGACTTCTATAAAATAATAGTTTTGCAGATATTTACTGATACTTGTTTTTAAAGTAAAACTGTAGGATGACAAAAGTTCACATAATGGATTGATTGAAGGCAGTTGTAAACTTTCTGGCAATTAATAAGAAATGATGATAACTAACAGAGACTGTGGTACTCTAATGCCCATTTAAGACATCCAAACTTAGTTCTTGGACTTGAATATGAACCTTTAAAGGAGACTTAATGAAGTCCAAAGTTTTTCTATTCAGTCTGGATTTCCGTTCCTTTAAGTAAAGAATCTTGTTCTTAGTGAGAACATTGTCAAAATAGGTATATCTAATATGAAATTCTGCCCCAGACGGCAAATAATTAAAAGGTCTGTTTTACTAGTGAGACACACACTGAGCATGCAGCTCCCAAACTTTCTATCTGACCTCTAACCTTTTACAGATCCTTCAGGGACGTCTTTCCTAGTATGAAAAATCTATTACATGGATAATATAGTTGCAATTCAATGTTTTCTTTTGAGTAAAAATAGAGAAACTGAGGGAAAGTATCTCATGTGTTTCTGTGAAAGAAATTGTGTGATTGTCTAAAAACCCTTAAAAGATGAAATGCATAATCCTAACCCTATTTCTCACTGAGTGTGGACCAATATACTTAAAAAGTATGGACAAGAGCATAACGTATACCATATAATGTGAGATAGTTATTGCTTTTTTGTAAAAATGGGATCAATGCTACTTACTTACATGGAAGGCATTTATGAAATTTAATTTAAAAGTGAATAGTGCTTTGAGGTTTATTTCTTGTGAAGAGAGCTAAATAAGATAATTATAGTCTCCATTTCTATTAATTTGTTTTAGTTTTAAAGAAATCATTGGATTTTCCTCAAATGGATCTTAGCTTGGTTTAATTGTCTTTGCCTTCCAGTGCTCTCAGGAAAACAGACATTTTTGAATGCACATATCCTTAGATTTGTTTTTCTCCCAGGATGTCACAGTTTAAGGCCTTTTGCCTTACTTTTTGCTCACTCACTCCCCCCTCTTTCTTCCCCCAGTCCTGGGGGTGGGAAGGAGAATTGAAAGAATGCAACTCTCACAGGCTGAGATAAGAACAGTTTAGCAACTAAGGTATAACACAAATCACTACTGCTACCACCAGTAATAATAATGACAAGGGAAATACAAGAGAAAACAATACAATAGCCACCTATATACCCAGTCCGACCAAGCAGTGCACCCCAACCCTTCCGGGTCTCTGCTCTCTGTTTTTACACCCTGGGCATGACGTGCTGTGCTATGGAATACCTCTTTGGTAAGTTTGGGTCAGGTGCCCTGTCTCTGCTTCATCCCAGCTTTCCCTCTTCCCTGGCAGTGCATGAGGCTCAGAAAGCCCTTGGCCAGCCTAAACATTACCAAGCAGTAACTGAAAACATTGGTGTTATCAATGCAGTTTGCAGGCCCAAAATCAAAAACAGAGCTCTGCACCAGCTACCAAGAGGGAGAAAAATGACTGCTGCTGCTGAACCCAGGACACAGGATAATGGACCTTTTTGAATGTGCATATCCTTAGATCTCTTTTTCTCTTTCCCCCAGGTATTAGATATATATGGTTTGAATTTTTCCAGGAAGAGGTAATGGTTGTGGAGATAAAAAAGTGGTGGTGGTAGGGGGGGGGATAAGTAAAAATTATGGTTCTCTGCTTTAAAATTCTGAGCAAAAAAGGAAAAGACACGTACGCACATAATTGAAAAATATATGAGAAGGTTCTTTTAAACAAGATGCACTGGAAGAGTTTTGAAAAGAGGAGGATTTTAAAGAGCAGAGAAAAGATTTTTTTTTTTAAGTTGTCTTTTTACCAATTATACTTATTTCAGCACTCTTAATCATGGTAAGATTTGTTGTTGTTATTTTCTGTGCATGTGGCTTAATTGCTTCTCCCAAACATCAAGCTCAAACTGTTTTGTGTAGTTTTTTTTGTTTTGTTTTGTTTCAGTGTGGTTTGTTTTTTTGTTTATTTGTTTCTCTCTTTTTTTTTTTTTTTGTTTTGTTTTGGTTTGTTTTGTTTGTTTTCTCTTTCTGTAGGTTACAAGGGCTGCAGTGAGTGTCCAGGGCAGAATGGAAGGACAAGCCTAAAATTTCAGAGCAAACCTGCCAAAAGTTGACTTGGAAACAGCAAGGTATGTGGTATAACTGTAGCAGCTTTTCTACAGCCTACACCTAGAAGCCATTCATACACATAGAGAGAGAGCAGATGTTTTTTAACAAGAAAAAAAAAAAGCACTAACAATATTAGTAAAGTATGGAATATAGACTAGATCAGGTATGATTTCTGAACTTTTCAAAATGCTTTTCTTTGGCTTATATGAGAGTACTTTTAATATTTACTGTTTTCAGATATGGCAACCATGTAATTAGTCTTGAACTCAAGACCAATATTTAACTAAATATGTAACCAAACATATACACACATCCTGTCCCAGCCTCTCATTCGCCTACCCTGAAAAACTACAACAGCAATCAGGCACCTCAGATGATAAATCCGTATGATCAGTGCACCAGCTCTTTACCTCTGAACTCTAGAGCTAAAATCCTTTGTTAAGACCTCAGTAAAAACAGATTTGGTGATCTACTGAATGTCATAAATGTGCAATATTCAGTTTCTACTGGCTGAAAGCACCATCAGGAAAAGTTTTTTTTTTTCTATTTTCTATCTGAGAGTCCTTGAACCAAATACAGAGAGCAGATAAATAAATGTAACACACTGACCCTCTGTCCCACACTGTGTCCTATATATATTTGTGCTTTGCTGTGCTGAAAAGAAAGAATCGCATTCCCAAAGGGATCAGCAGGAAGATTGTTGCCTTTTTTTCTTTTTTTCTTTTGTCCTTCATATGATAGCGTAGCATTGGTTTTCAAAGGGTATACCTTCAAGTTACCTTTGTGTAATCTCAAGCATAGTCTAATTATTGACTATCCCCAGTAGTAATTTGGCTAGCAGCTGAGCTGGCTGTACTGCAGTGCAGCTGGATCTGCATCACAGATAGGTGTAGCTGAACAAGATTTCAAGTGGCTAACGTGGATTTTAGTAGGAACATAGTTGTGAAAGCATAAACTGTACTTCAGTCTTTGTAAGCCATGAGTATTTATTTTAGTAACCAAACTCCGCACTGATGCCATTGTGCTGCTGCTTAATTCCAATTTAATGATAGTTTGAGTTTACCCAACAAGCTCCAAGCAGACTTCTTAAAGGGGGGACAATGTAAAGATGTACCTTGATTTTGTACTATGTGGTCATGAGGGACTACAAAGGTGAAAACGGTTTATTTAGGTGAAAGCCTTACTGTCCACAGGCTCAAAGTGATGTCTTCTCCCCACCTTCCCTTTAGGTTTGCCAGTTTATAACTGCCAGCCTAGGCAAACTGTGCTTTTGCTCAGTGTGCCTCTGGGATATTAATTAAATCTATGAAACTTGCTAGCTTAGGTTTTTAGTACCCGTGTTTTTTAGACACTTGAAAAATATAGAGTAAAAATCACTTGGTTGAACCCATTACCAAATGATAGTTACTCTCAGTTTGGATCAGTGCTGCAGGTTAGAGCTCTCATAAACTTATGGGGAAAGGCTATAGAAAAAGACTGTCCTTACAGCACACCTGGAAGGCCAAAAGACTGTCTTTGCAAGCTACATAGTCAGGAGGGTTAAGTTATACAGCCAGGTAAATGGTAATGCTAGCTATTGCCATAGTTCATTTGGATGACTGGCTGTTAAGGCAGTCCTTTAGGGACATTCCTTCGAAGCTGAAGACTTCCATGCCTTAGTGTCCTAATAACCAATCTGTGCTTAACAGTCAGTGACCAAGGGAAACAGTAATCTCAAGACATCAATGCCTCATATCTTCAAGATTTAACTTGTGTGGTTAAATCTTGTGGTTACCTTTCAAAAGCTACACGAGGTAGGTGATCTCTCCTGGAAAAGTGAGATTTCTGAGGTTTTGCATTTTTCTGCTCTATGCAGTCACTCAAAATGCAGAGCTCTGCATTATAAAGCTGGTGATTCAACAGAAGCAATACAGAAAGTAGTTGCCAATCAGATGTTCCTTACAGACATCCCCTCTAGTGTATGCATGCTGGCCTTTTTAGGAGGTAAGCATTATTAACCTTTCTTTTTTTAGTTTGGATTCCAATGTTTTTTTATTAAAATTCTGTTCACACTTGCAACATGCTCTCCTTTTGGACTGTAAATGCTGTGCAGTATGCAGAATACTCCATCATCTTCTGCTTATTGTCGCTTGCTGCTGCAGAGCCAGAACTTTCTAGCCAGCAGCTACTGCAGTAATTTTCCTCCAAGGACTCTGATGGAAAAAGCCATCAGTGAGGACAGATATTGCTGGAGAGGAGCAAGAATGCATCCTTCAAGGAGAAATGCCTGGTGATCCTCTTGAGTACAGTATGAGGCAAAATTCTTCTCCACTTACTTATCCTGAAGTGGGAAATTTGTGGTGGGCTTTAGACAGACCAAGGTTTAAATGTAATTACAAACCCTGTCTTTTCTACTTACTTTAATAGTACAGAGCAAGCTAATATTTGGCCCTTGATATAGGTGTGCTTTCTTGCCAGCAGTGAGTTGTGTGATGCTGCGCTTCTGTTTTAAATGCTGTAGGAAGACGGACATCTCTTTAATCCCTTATCCCCTAATTCACCACTTCCACTTCACTAGTGGTGTGGTTTAAGCCCCTCAAGCAGTTCTCTCACTCACTCTCCCCTCTTTCTTCCCAAGTCCTGGGGAAATGGGGAGGAGAATAGAAAGAATGCAACTCCCACAGGTTGAGATAAGAACAGTGTAGTAACTATGACATAGCACAAATCACTACTGCTACCCCCAGTAATAATAATGACAAGGCAAATACAAGGGAAACAATACAATAGCTCACCACCTATACCCAGTCCAACCAAGCAGCGCACCCCCACCCTTTTGGGTCTCTCCTCTCTGTTTTTCCATCCTGGGCATGATTGCTGTGGTATAAAATGCCTCTATGGTCAGTTTGGGTCAGGTGCTCTGTCTCTGCTTCCTCCTGGCTTCCTCTTCTCCCTGGGAGGGCATGAGGCTCAGAAAGTCCTTGATCAGACCAAAACATTGCCAAGCTGTAACTGTAAAACCATCAGAGTTATCAGTGCTGTTCCCAGGCCGAAAGTTGAAAACACAGTGCTGCACCAGCTACTAAGAAGGAGAAAAATGACTGCTGCTGCTGAACCCATGACAACTGGTTAAAGGACTAATGTAAAAAGAAAAAATGAAATCAGGGGGATTATGGGTGAGTAGGAGGGTTTGATGGCAATTTGAACTTCTCTCACTAGAAGCAGTTTTTAAAAAATGTAGTGTGGAATGGGAGAAGTAGCATGTAAAAAAAAAAAAATCTATCAAAATTGTGAATATGTCTACAGACTTGAAGTGGCCCTCCAACTTGAAATTTAATAGAAGTCAAAATTAATAAAAGCTAACTTCAATCTCTTTGTGGTTGGGTATTCAGTCTTGCTTTCACTGAGCTCATTCCTAAAGCTCCATGGCCGTCAACATGGCTGGGAATGAAATTGAGAGTTAAAAATCATAATCCCAAATATACAAAAATGACGCAATGTACGAAGCATATGAAACTGAAATTAATCTAGGGTAATCTCAGTGTGGTTATTGCAGATTTTGGTACCAGGACCTATTCTCGCCATTTAATTTTTTTAGTTACTTTTCAGATTGCTGACTCCTGCCGCAGTTGTATACTCCCCATAGAAAACAATAGCATCCGTGACTTCATTAGGTTGATAATTGATACCTACTGGTCACAGGAAAAGCCTCAAAGCTTTTCTTTTTTCTGCATCCTTCAATGAGCAGGAGAATCTCTGAGAGATTCTGTTACAGTGTTTCATTCAAATTGCTTCTCTCTGAATATAGAGTGGAGTTGTGTACCCTAGAGAGCGTTCTTCTAATCCCTTGCTCACGAAGATTCCCTTATGTCCTGACACTGAATGTGAGAGTGATCTCTGAAGAGACTCTAAGTTGTCTCTTTGAAAATAAAACAAGGCTTTCAAGCTCTTTGGTTAATTTGACAATCCACATTTTTCAAAGTACAGTTTCTCCCAGCTACAGGTTCCATAAAGCAAAAGCAGTGTCTCATGCTGTATAAATGAATAACATGAATAGCTAGCACATCGCTTCCCCCATGAAACCTTGCATATTTGGACTATGTAGATGAGAAGTAGGTGAGAAGAAAGTGATGATAATTTTCTTCAGGTTCTCTACAAAATTCTCTGTCCCTGAGTTCTCCTATTTCCTCAAATCTTGTTTCTCAAAGGAATGTAAAGTTACATTGCCTGTTTTGATTGTATCTATTTTCATGTCCTTTCTGTAATTTTTCTCTATTTTCTTCTCTACTACACTTAACTACTTGTACACATTGATATAAAAGCAAATACCTCTGCATCTTCAGTTAGCTAGTTATAAGCAGTTCTTCAGACAACCGACTTGCTGCTCTCCCTCAAGATATTTTTTCCCAAGTGTAACCGGAGCACCACTGAAGTTTTGATACCATCTGGAAAAGACCAGTGTCAGTTGGGTGACACCAAAGATAAATGTCTCAAACGTAAGAAGTTTAAATACCCACTCATCAGCTGCTATGCTATTACTGCTGTTCAGGGCCATGATGGCCTGACACATTCACTGATGCCTCTGTCTTGGCAGATAGATGAAGCTCATGGTAACTTCTTATTTCTACTGGGATGATATTTGTGCCACCAGCAAGAGAGAATAATAATTCTGTAAACCATGAGTGGTCATTGGGTTTGTAGAGCTGTCCAAGCCAGTTTCATGCGAAGCTGCCAAAGATTTCTTTCTGCTCATTGAGCTTTGAATTTTTCTGCAATGTTGATGTGACTTCCGAGGTCTTGGTTCTGAGTAGATTCACTGAGATTGCTTGTAAATACATACTGATCACTAACTTTTGTATTAATAATAAATAATAATACTGAAATTATAATAATTGAATGAACCTGACTTACCACTTGATTGCTTCCACTTTTCTTTGGGAGCATTAAGAATGGGAGTTAATTTAAGTTTTATGTATTATTCAGGGCATGTGTTTTAAGCTTCTGATGGCATCATTAATATACATGTAGAGGGCAATTTTGGAGGCATATGCTTGATATAGAAGGATTTTGAATGTGGAACAAGTAATGATTATTTCTTTTGTGAAGTTGTAATTAAGCTATTAAAAATTCATCCTTCAAAATATGAATGTTATGCATCAATTTGTCTTAAATAAAATACATACTTTTAAACTTGCATAAAAGATACCATGGCTTGCCTTATGGATCCTGATAGTCACTGTATTGATATGGTGAACATGAGAGCTATATTTTGATTTTCAGGAACTAACCAAATTTATGAAGATATAGATAACATTGCCAGGGTTTATTTGATGCTCTGTCTGTCTCTGACTGTCAGTGCTGTAGGTGAGCTCACATATCTCGTAAAATAACAAGGATATTGTCATGAATTCAGCAGTAGCAGTCATTTTTCTCCTTAGTAGCTAGCGCAGTGCTGTGTTTTTGACTTTCGGCCTGGGAACAGCACTGATAACACTGACATTTATAGTTACAGCTTAGAATGCTTGGTTTGATCAAGGACTTTCTGAGCCTCATGCTCTACCAGGGAGAAGGGGAAGCCGGTAGAAAGCAGAGAGAGGACACCTGACCCAAACTAACTAAAGAGGTATTCCATACCACAGCACATCAACCCCAGGATGGAAAAATGGAGGGCAGGTACCTGGAAGAGTTCAGTTCATGGCTCGGTCATCAGGTAGTAAGCAGTTGTATCCTCTTCCCTTGTATTTCCGTAGTCATTATTATTATTTGTGGCAGCAGTAGTGGTTTGTGTTGTACCTTAGTTACTGAACTGTTCTTATCTCAATCTGTGGGAGCTACATTCTTTTGATTCTTCTTCACATTCCCCCCACTTGGAGTGGGGGGGAAGAAAGAAGGGGGAGTGAGTGAGTGGGCTGTGTGATTTACGACTTAAACCATGACAGATATATAAGCCCCTAGCAAAGGTGTGGACACTCTGGTACTTGTACCTATCCCATTGAAGAGGATGGGGCTGATCTGGACAAAAAAGTCTAAATCAATTGGTGGGAAGAGACTTCTTTCACCCAGTTATTGACTGTGCAGTGTAAAGATGCGATATATGTTGTCTTTCCAGCAAGTTCAGACCCCTGGAGAGCTTTTAGCTTTATACTTAAAAATAACGCTAAAAAGATAAAATGGAGTTGATGGCACCTGTCTCAAACTGTGTCTTATCTCATTGCCACCTGGGATTTTCCAGATGGACAGCTATTCACTGATATTGAACAAGGCCCCTACACTAACAGAGCTTTGCTTCCTAGTGACTCATGAGAGTAGTTTTGGTTGGGTGTTTTGATTTGCATGGCTTCATATTTGCTGAGTTTTGTTTTGAATTCTAGACTTGAGTTTATTTAAATTTTCCAAAGTGATGTTCATCTAAGTTGCCAAGTTTCACTTGGTTTTGAGTTGACAGTGACAGTGTTCTGGCAATTTTTCCGGATTAGTCAAAGGATTAAGGTCTGATAACTCATCAGTATTAGAGGCAGGCACTTCATACTGCTAGAAAGCTACAAAGACTACTTTTTCCTCTGTCCAATAAGAGGAGGCTTCTGTTCCAAGAGATGATAGGCCCTATGACATCAAGTGTTAATCCTGGAACATTATTCAATATGGAAAAGTTATTTCTGGTAGTCTTTAGACTTTTCCAAAATGCATAAGCTTTATCTTTCCTTCTGAAGTTTTTAAAATGGGACTTAGAGTATTAAGGAAATTCTGTGTCTTTGTGAGCAATATGTGACATGCAACACCAATAAAATTTTTCAGCTTCCAAATGTCGTTAAAAGAATGTGCTTGTGACATGTGTGGTCTTTCACTATACAGAAATATGCTCTGCCATGACAGAAAGCTTTTACCTAAACTGTATGAAATGATTTGCCTAATGAGATTGGGGTTTTGCTACTCATGGGTAATACAGTTATCTTAAGTCTTTCACAAACTCGAGTTTATTTTCCATCTCTAAAGTAGGGCAGCTGAACAGCAGGTACTTCTGCGGAGGTTATTCCTGACTTGGCCATTTCCAGTGGAGTCTTCTGCTGGAGAATCTTCCTGTATTATCCTTATTGAAGAGATTGGAGCTGGGAAGCTTTCTAGGCAGTTAAAACAAAACCAGCTTTGCAGCAGGTATTGCAGTTTAGTAAATGGATCTGCTAGAATCTTGTTACTGAACAAAGAAAGAATAACAATAGGATGACAGTTGAATAAATTTGTTTAAAATTGCAGTGAATAAGCATGTGGAGGGAAATATTTAGCTCCTCTCTTAGTTCTTCTTTTCTACCAAGACTATTTCTGATATCATTGTCCTTTGAGCATCAATGGTCAATGGCTTTAATAAAAATAAGTCACCACATACAAATATTTGGCATTTAGTTTCTTAAGTAGAACACTCCCTCACAAGATTGCCTGTTAGTGTGCTGCTTAGAACTGAGCCAGGTGTAATCTCTAATAATCAGAGAAAACATTGTAATTAGAGATGCCTGTTTTGCCAGAAGAATTTTCCCATTTTTTTTCTGTTCGTCCCATTATGTTGTTAGACCACAGGATATAAGAAAGACCCACTCACCCTCTTATTTTTTAAGTGTTTCTTCAGCTCTTTTTCCATTAAATTCAATTATTTCCTATGAAACAAATATTAGAGAATTTTACACTATTATAATATATGGCATTTATAATTTTCCTAATGAAAAGGAATGAAAAATATTTCTGTAAGGCCTCTACCTTAAAGACAGAAAGGTAAGCAATCGCCAAGTTTGAAACCACATAAAACCCGAATAAAATTAACATGACATATGTGAATTGTCATATACCATAATGCATTCCATTGCATTGATAACCTCTGAAAGTATTATTGGCTTAGTTGTGATCATCTCTATAACACACAAAAAAAAAAGAGACTTGTCACCAGCAAGCAGCCCAAACTATGTTTGCAAAGCATACCCCTTTAACACCATGTCAAAATATATCCTTCCTCCTTTCTGGATCTCTCTTCCCTTAGAGAAAGCACAGTTAGCTGTTCTAGGTCAGTTTCTGATTTCTCTCTCAGTTAAGCAGTGTGTGTGTGAATATGTGGGAATAAGTAAGGTTTCTAAAAGCTGGTTTCAAGTAGAGAATATAGTTAAGATTCCACTCTTTTAATACACAAATTCAGAGGTGTTTTGGGTGTTCACAGCAGGAATTCTTTGTCAAATGGCAATTTATCCTGAACGTTACTTTGAACATAGTTATATGAACATTTCTGTGAGGCATGCAGTCAAATATCCTAAAACATGCTCCATGACCCAATATGCAAATAAACTGTGGGATGTGAGAGGGCTGTTGGGGCTTACCTTACATAGATTTAGACTGTCTTAACAAAGATCATTTATTAGCCATTACTGACATTGTCTTTTTCACCATTTCGAAAATTCAGGAGGACATCTTATTTTCTTTAGCGAAACAGCTGAGAAGTAGGTCAGAAACCATGATTGCAAAGAGGCCGCTTCAGGGAAGGGAAAGGTTAAGTTCATTTTTAACAAGTAACAAAAAAAACTGAGAAGCTGCTGTCACTTGTGAGAGAACTTCTGAGTTATTGTTACACATTGAGCTATTTAATATGCCTCAGTTGTTGTTTGACAATATTAAGGTTGACAAAGGTGATTACTACCAGTACATGATTCAGGGATTAAATTGGAGGAATTCTAATTTATAATTATATAGACAAGTCTGGAAACTTATTTCATGGATTAAAATATGTCATGTAACAAGATCAATATTATCAAAATTATATGCTACAAAATTGGTGACTTTATGAAATACAAGATTCACATAATGCATTGAGTAATTTTGGCAATTGCCTCAAAAAATGGATACAGATTAATGGACCATTGTCTTTCTTTCTTTGTATTTTCTGCTGGAAATAGGAAATAGGGTAAATATATTAATAGATTAAATAGATCAAAACTGAACAAAACCAGACCAGAGCGAGCCTTGGAAGGCATGGTTTAGTGGGAGGTGTCCCTGCCCATGGCATGGGGTTTGGAACTAAATGATCTTAAGGTCCTTTCCAACACTAACTATTCTATGTTTCTATGATTCTGTATTGCAAACCTAAAGAAAATTTGAAGGTTTGGGCTTTCCCAGTTGGCAGCTTATATTCACAAAAGGTATGGATGTGTATGCAAATATCTGCAAGTTTGATGGGTGAGAAATGCAAAGGTTGAGGTATTTTTATTTTTTCTTTTTCCTTCAAATATCATTGAGCTCCTATGCAAATAGGGAACTGCCTGCTGACTTAAAGGAGAACAGTGGGCAAATTAAACAACTCTAAGCACACAATGTAGTGATGATGTTTAATGAAGTCTTTAGCCAGCAGGGTCTGTGAGACCTGGGAACTGAGGGTCCCTTTGACAAAGAACAGAAACCATGAGTGATCATGAGATATCTCATGAAATACAACATGAAATACGGATGCAGCATGTTGTCTCATGCAGTTGGTGTGTGTGGGAAGAGGATAGCTTGGAAAACCTCTCTTTTTGTAAAGTAAAGAGGAACTAGTGAAGCCAGGGTGCTCTCTCTATCTTAAGGCCCATGTGTACTCCTCAGGACCATGAGCTGTGGCTGCGTGCTTGAAGGGAATATACTTTTATGGGATTGCAAGTGTCAGCATGTTTCCTCTTCAAAAGCTGGAGAATTTCAGAGAAAGAGATGGGCCAATGAAGAAGTGTCATTTTACATCAGTAGAAAATTGGCACTTTTCTCTTTTTCTCTGAAACGCAGCACTTTAGTGCTGACCCCTACAGAGAACGAAGTGTGGTGAACCTGTAATTAGGTGACTCGCACGACAGAAAAATGAGAGTTGTGGGGTTCACTTACACAGTATTCTCTTAGGCTGCTGTTGAAACCTCCTGGCCTTTCTGTCTTATTCTATCTTCTTGCTCATCTCCTCATCTTTTGACCTTAAAGCCCTAGCACTCAAAGCCACAAGTTTACTTTCACCTTCAGTTTTTACAAGAAAAACAAAGTGAGATCCTAGGCTGAAAAACATCATATATAAGCTTGAAAGTGTGTTCTTTGAAGCCTCCAGAATAAGAAAACTCATGATTTTAAAATATTTGAGAATAGCGGTGTTACTCCAAACAAGAAGCCACCAGATGCCTGTATCAGCATGCTTCTGAATAAGGCAGTAAGCCTGTGTTCAAAATATAACTATGCTCCATCCCTGGTGGTGTTCAAGGCCAGGTTGGACAGAGCCTTGGGTAACATAGTTTAGTGTGAGGTGCTTCTGCCTGCGGCAGGGGGATTGGAACAAGATGATCTTAAGGTCCTTTCCAACACTAACTATTCTACGATTTTATGATTTCACAATAATATTAAACATTCTTCTTCCTGTTTGTCCTTTATTCCTTTCTGTGTAAACAACTTCTAACAGTTCCTTTTCCACCCTTTTTTCAAACAAGCTGTATCTTTTGTGATCAAAACCAAAATGCGTAGCAGGTAAAGATTTATTTTTAATGATACTGAGAACAAATAATTATTTTACTAAAGACCTCAACAATTGTTTTCTACTAATCCCTATAATTCCTCACAAATATTAGCAATAGTGAAATCTAGAAATTTGAAATGCTCATTTTTTTATGAAAAAAATGACCCTTTGTCATCTTCATTATTACCTTTGTACATTTAAGTCTGGGAGATATAAATACATGTGCAAGTACACCTGCATATATGAATTACCAAATCACACTTGTTACACACTTAAGATATTTTAAACAATGCATACAGCATACAAATTGATGTTTGAATATATATTAAGTACAAAAGAATGTCTGGCCAGACACATAACACAGTAAAATTAATACATTTTTTTTCCAGAAAACTCTGCAGTGAGCCTTGTAACATCTGTTTCAGCTGAAGCATCTCTTTTCTCAAAGAGATCTAGACAATCCTCAAGCACAGGATAGTACATTGAGTTTCAGCTTTGCAAGTTATACCTCCTAGTTTCCCTTAAGAAATGCTGTGATGTGTTGTGTTGTGAAGTAGATATTAGGACCATGGGCTGCTGCAAGCTTAGAGACCTTCAGAAGGCTGGTGCTCAAACTGATGAACAGGTAACAATGTCATCAGCGCACAGAAGTGGAGAAGCTCTGACTTGTGCCCTGCTGATCTGACTGGAGGAGTGGGCTAGCATGGCTGAGGAGATAATTCTGAACTGATATTGACAAGGAAAAAGTAATGACTCTGGAGCACAGACTGTAATTATGAGGCAATTATTGCTACCCTATCAGGAGTTCTTGGAATGACGTCTTAGTTTGGGATAGACACTAAATTTACAAGAAAGACTTTGCTCTTTTTATTATTGTTTGGGTATTTATTTCTGCAGGTGCCTTCTTGATTGTTTAGTTCTGTACAAGTTTTTTTTTTTTTGTATTTTTTTCTATACAGTGTTTTAAATTTAATACCAAGTAACTTTTAAACACAAATCATTCAGTGGTGTGGCTTCCAGTCCATTTCCTGGAAGACATTGAAAACAATATGGCATTCAACATTTTCTCAAGCCATTTCATTATTCTTGTCTGGCTTCACAAGTAAATCAGACTGACAGGGTCAATAATACCCACAACACAAGCCACTCTCTGTAATAAGTAAGCTCTCTCAGAGGAAATCTGAAGTCTGATGAATGCCAAGAAGAGAGTATGTAAATGGATTTAACTCTCAGTTCAGCTAAATGTATGGTCACTGCTGCTGTACCAGAGTGAGGTGAATGTAGCGTGACTGAAGTCATCTCTGTTTTCCTAGGTCAAAGCACACCAGTTACATGTGTTACACCTCTTTGCCTTGACTGCCTTGTAGCTCTGTGAAGCTTTAACTTTGGGGAGTACCTAAAGAATAACACCAATACTTGGTGAAATCAGAACTGGGGGATACTGTGGTCATGGAAGGATGTGGGAGATAGGGACAGAGGGAGGAGGTACTTTAGCAGGTAAACCTTTATTTTTCCTAGGAGTTGCAACTAAGACTTGCCTTTCTTTTATTTTTTTCCCTTTGTACTTTAATAAATTTAAAAAAAATTATTTGCGTAAATTTTTCAAGGAGAAATATTTGACAGTTTATTTGCAATTAATTTTTCATGTCGTAAGACCTAACTTGAAAAGAAATATTAGGCATTAGTGTAAAAAACAAATTAATTACTGTTATTCTGTATCCATTGTCATGAAATTTAATACCTTAATTTTGATATTAGGAGAAGCAGAAGGTTATTTACAACTCGTCTTCTCTATATCTTTTCTCATTTTGTATTTCTCCGCTATGTAACCTTTTCTTCAGTCTATTAATCTTTATTTGTTGGTTAGTTGTTTGATTTTTTTTTTTTATTTTTTTGTCTATCA
The DNA here is from genome assembly GCA_032466535.1 of Forpus xanthops. NCBI lineage: Eukaryota > Metazoa > Chordata > Aves > Psittaciformes > Psittacidae > Forpus > Forpus xanthops. The sequence continues at coordinate 31,993 of JASSUY010020375.1, forward strand.
GTTTGTCCTGAATGAAAGCCAAGACTAGATCCTCCTGAGATTTACATAACCAGATGGTACTGTGTTTGACATCTTTCATTTCTCTGTTGCCAAGGCTGATTACATGTTACTCTTAGTAGTTCATCAATTTCAGATCTGAATAGTGTTCTTTAAAAAACCTGAGTCAATTTCACCCTGTCCTTGCAATTCCTTATTGCTTTTTCATTAACATACTCTAAGAGTTTTCCCACCAACACTTTATTTAGGAGGTACTTTTAGGACTTTCCTCAGTAAATACAGAGTCTGGTTTGAAAGCATCCTTTCCTCTAGTGTTAGGTTTATTCAGAAATTGTGTTTAGTTGTTCTGCTATTAAGGTGAAGAGGCACTGGAATGGGTTGCCCAGGGAAGTTGTGAATGCTCCATCGCTGGCAGTGTTCAAGACTGGGTTGGACATAGCCT
>JASSUY010020376.1:0-24779 GCA_032466535.1 Forpus xanthops
AGGATGTCATGTGAGACAGTGTCAAACGCTTTGCACAAGTCCAGGTAGATGACATCAGCTGCTCTACCCCTGTCCATAAGTTCCGTAGCCCCATCATAGAAGGCCACCAGATCGGTCAGGTAGAATTTCCCCCTAGTGAAGCCGTGCTGGTTGTCACCAAGCACCTTGTTGATTTTCATGTGCCTCAGCATGCTTTCCAGGAGAATTTGCTCCAAGATTTTGCCAGGCCCAGAGGTGAGGCTGACTGGTCTGTAGTTCCCTGGCTCATCCATTTTACCCTTCTTGAAAACGGGGGTTATATTTCCCTTTTTCCAGTTATCGGGAACTTCTCCTGTCTGCCAAGATTTTTCAAATATGATGGAGAGTGGTTTAGAATGTTTCTGTGATTCTAAATTTCAGCTCTAATGAGTTTCCTGCTTTGCTGGAAGTGTCACTATTCAGTTTCCAGTGTGTATTGTGGATAGCAACTGAAAAAAATAAACTAATATTGTTGTAATAAAATTAACAATGGATTTAGATAGAAAAGCCACATCAATTTTTTGGAGAAAGCTGAGAAAAGTTGAAAGCAGAAGACTGCAAAGTGCCTGTGTCCTGTGATAGTCACAACTATGTTGTTTTCTCTTTTGGAAAGATTTTGCATATTTTTTGTTGGCAAGGTGAAATTGTGTATAGTCTGTCTTCTGCTTAAGTCTTTAGAATAGAAACTGGGAGATCAAGAATCAAGTTCTAACTCCATGAAGAGTTCAAAATATTACTGAATATATTAAGACACATTTTTATTGTGTACTGCATAACAGGGGTTAATTTGGATCCTAGAATCACTTAAATATGTTAGCATGATACCAGTGAACTAAACCTCAGCCAATAACCCTTAGTACACAAACAACTTCAAAGGATCTTTGGGATACAGGAAAGGACATATGCCCCAGAGATAATTTGTTTTCCATGGCCATGGCTACATGGCTTTTGTTTGACTCAGAGTATTGGCAAAGTAAGATTAAATATGTTTGGTGAAATGGGCATCAGAATTTGCCTAGCAACATGTAGGATACTTGAAGTGGACATTTACAAACCTGTTAAAATAAATGATATTTATTTCCAGGAGCTATTTCACTGAGAAAAAAAAACAACTTTTTTTTGACAATATTTTCCTTGAAAGCATATCTACCTGCCCTCCATCCCTCCAAAAAAGGAAACAAAGCAAGCCCTAGACTTAGATTGACAGAAGTGAATGGAAACTTGATATTCCCTGAAGTTTTTTTCATTTTGATTAAAAAAAAACAAAAAAAAAAAAAAAAGAAAAAATAAAAACAGAAAAAAACAAAACCCTAACAGAAAGAACAAGGGTATTGAGGAATTTATTCTGACCAGTTATATTATTTTGTCTGATCTGAAACACCATGTGTGTATATTTTTTAATCTATGCATGACAGTTATATTTCCTCAAAAAAAAATATCAAAGTGGAAATGCAAGTCCTGCAGATTTATTTCTATGTACATGTCAATTGCTTTTAAAACTATGTCAAGTTCTGTTGGCTTATTTGTAAAGACTTAGAAAAAATACTCTATGTCTGATCCTAAATAAAGTTCTAACACAAAGACTAAAAATTGATGTGCTCAGAAGTGATCTTTTTCCTTAGCAGAACTTTTCAGCAAGAAAACAAATATTCATTGTTACAGAAAAGTGTATTACACCCAAATTCTGCCTCTTCTTGACCTTCCAAACCAGTGGAAGAGAAATGCCTCATTCAGTCTGACATCTCTGCGGTACAAGTGCTGCCACCCTGCTGTAGTCAGCTACATTTTTATCACAGTCTAATCAAACAGGTTATTCTAATTTTGTGCATGAAGTGATTTCACCTTCATGAATAGTGTGGAGTCAAACAGGCTTAAAAAGACTCTGAATAGTTTGACTGGGAATGCTTCAACCTATGGATCAAACATCAATTTGACCAGCAGCTGAAACTGCCATTCTCAAGTCTACTTGATCTTGGAGCTTGTTCAATTGTAACTCTTGCTGTTGTCACAGTGTTTTTTCTTCTTAAAAAATGAAGGAAAAAACAAATTCATTTCAATCTACCCATTTTTTACTGGTAAGGTTTTACTTTGCTAACCTGCATAAGGACTAGAGAGGGGAAAATCTATGGCTTACACAGCATCTTGCAATATGGAATCGTTCCCTAGATTGAAGTCTTGGAATGCAATCATATGTTGAATACTCATAACATGTTTATTAAATGTATAATTCAAGTGGTCTACTGATAACAGTAGATTGCTTGATAATGGGAAACAACAACAAAAGAGTGGATTGTACCAGTAATTCACAAATCACTTTAGAAAAGATTGCATGCATTAAAAAATAGAAGATGGACTTTCCACATTAAAAGGTGGAAAATTAGAGATCTGGAGAAATGAAATAACACTTCCAAAGCTATGATGGGACTATGGTTTATCCCAACAAGCAAACAGGGGCATAGAGTTCTGACATATCTACACTGCTTCGTTACAACACTGCACTGCTCTGTCAAATGCATCTCTGTAGCAGCACACCCTAAACCAGCCCGAAGTAATGACACTCATAAGGAATTACTATCCTCTGCTTCCTGATTCCCATACTTACACAGTGAATTAATGAGCATTCTTTAAGGAACAGTAAACCATGGAGTTAGAGAACACTGCATTTCGTCCCCCTTGTCTTTGTATATCCTCTTCTAAGCTATTCTTGGAGAATAGATGTTAGGAAGTATTTGATTAAGCTTTTTGTTCTCCTTACTGTCATACCTTGATACAAAACAAAATGCCCATGGCAGGGGTTGGAAATAGGTTATCTTTCAGGTCCTTTCCAACCCAAACATTTCTGTAATTCTGTGATTTTTCACGTAGGACCTGATTTTTTAAAGGTATGTATAAAAAGTTGTTAATTTTAACCAACTTCAGATGTAACTGGGCAACTAAAAATGCCTTTGACAGTGTTCCCCACTTCAGACCCATGAAAGTCAATTTAGTCCGAAGCTCAAGACTAATTAATCCCTGTACTTCATAGGAGGGAAGGCTCAAGGGAGAACTTAAAACAGCCTCTCAGTACCTAAAAGGGGGCTACAAGAAATCTGGTGAAGGACTTTTTGCAATGGCATGTAGGGACAGGACAAGGGGGAATGGCGATACTGAAATTAAATATTAGAAATTCTTCCCTGTGAAGGTAGTGAGGCGCTGGCACAGGGTGCTCAGAGAAGCTGTGGCTGCCCCATCCCTGGCAGTGTTCAAGGCCAGGTTGGATGGGGTTTTGAGCAACCCAGTCTAGTGGAAGGTGTCCCTGTGTGTGGCATGGAGTCTAAGAAGATACTCTTTAATGTCCCTTCCAACACAAACCATTCTATGATTCTGTGACACTTTAACCTGCAAATAACCACTGTTTGATAATATTTTTTTCTGCTTTCTGAAACTGGACATGGGACTCCAGCTCTGTTTTCAAGCTACCTTTCCTGTTGAAATAAATAGTGCCAAATGATGCCCCTGAGAACAGTGATACTCTGGCATAGCCTGTGCACAGGTCATCTCATATTTTCCCACACAATTCCTATGCATGGTACAAGTGGTAGCACCATCTCAGACACATTCCTTACCTGGCTTGTGTGTAGTCGCATTTCCATAGGGGAAGGGAGCATAATGTTATTGATTTAGGCCATCCTCTATCATTTAGGCTTTACAGCTGTGAAACAATCCTAGGCATATATACCTAACTGAAGCTGCTGTGTATGTCAGCCTTGAGAAATGCTAGTTCTGTACAATGTAGATTGAGCTCTACCCTGTTACAGATGAACCAGGTCAGCATTAATTCAAAAGGAACTTTTGAAGTTACAGTCCCTGTCTGCTTTGCATCTAAAATAACTGTTTCTTCACATGGTGCTTGTTTGCCATGACTTGTGCCCCTTAATTTTAAGTATAATGAGCTACAGCAATGACACTCTATGGAAACAAGACCTAGCAGTGCCCGCACTTCTCTGTGTGCCCTCCTTTGTTAGAAGCAAAATCTCTCTCCTGGAAATATCTTTTCACGGGACAGCCCCAGCAGCACCAGAAGCCATCTACTTGCTGCTCTATACAGAGACCAAGATCCAGTTGTGTCTTACTGCTGTGAGGTCCTTCTATCCTGCTTGATGCTTTATTTAGAACCGACCTCACTTCTCAGTAATACTTTGTCATGGTTAACATGAACACAAACTACTTTAACTTCAAACCCCACTGCAAGGAAGTAACTATCTGATGAAGACCTCAAAATTTCTCTTTTGTTGGCAGCTGATCCTCAGGTAACATGCAGGTTGGTTTAATGAGCAACTTGTGATTTATGAGGATAAAAAGATTATCCCAAAGTTTCATGGTGACAGTAACAAAGAAGTAATTAAATGAGATCTCAGCTAGGGCTCAGTGAATATTGAGTGAATATTCATATCTTGCCCAGCAATTGAATGCATTATTTTGCTTTTTCTTCATCAAGAAAGCTTGTACCTATTTGTGCCATCTTCCAGGAAAAGTCCCAACCATTTTGGTACAGGTCATTGAACACAGGTTGAAGACATCACCCCTACCCATCCCTTAGCAGATCTACCACTGTATACAAAACCACTCAAGATTTATGCCATGGTCCAGTGCCCTGGGGGTCAAAGTCCGGTACTTTATACTGCTCATGTACTTTAGAGAGCTTCTTTCCCATCACAAAATAAGAGAGAATAAACAAAAGCACCCACCAAGTCCTAAGCCTACAAAGCTCTGTATTGTCTTAACTTCTCTCCCCCTGACCTTCACCCAGGAATAAGTCATCATCATCCGGCAAAATTTCAAAGGAGGAAATAGCAGCCTTCTTTTCCCTGCACCCTGTTCCTAGCAAAGAGTTTGACATGAGTTTTGCATTCCTTTGAGGAGAGCAATGACCATGGGCAGAACTCCGGCTTCTGGGAAGACAGTGTGTTAACCAGCCTATTATGCACAACCTTAATTAGTCTGCAGCATATTCCTGAGAGTCTGAGGGTGCTCACTCAAATGTGAGACTGCCTGGTTTGTGAAATCTGATGAAGCTTTGTATGAACTTAATTCCATCAATTAATTGCCTTAAGTCCAAGTAAAAGAATTTTCTGTATTACTCCTTTTGGATTCGTGTGCCTTAATTCTACTCAGGTCCCATCTTTAAACTCTATATCCACTCTTAGAACTGGGTCCAAGCAATTACCGGGAATGAGCAGAATGAAGCAAAGTCTTTGAATTCGGGTTTGTTGAGCAAGTGCTTATTCCTCATTCCCTGGGCAGTGAGGAATTTTATTGAAGCATTTTGTCTTTGTGAAGGAAGTGATACATGCTCTGTGGCAATGTATCCTTTCCAGACTGTGAAATACTAATTAACACTGATTCCCCCCCCCAATATTTTGTCTCTTCTTATTTAACTATTAATTAAGATATAATATTGAGAGGGAAATGAAAGGTGTTTTATTTCTTTCACTTTTTCTATAGCAACATTCACATTTATACAAATGAAGGCACAATTAAACAGCCTGAAATTTAATTACAATCTGCGCTTCATGTAAGCAAATATATTAAAAGTGAGAATGCTAATCCTGAATGCAAAATTTGCCATAATGTAGCAGAAAAAAATACAATTGCAAGCAGCATAAAGTATGCTTTTCCCACTCTTTGCTTGCTCATTGTGTTGCTCACACAGCTCCACAAAACTGCGAAATGGGCAGACATGGTTTGTCATGATGCTTCTTAGCAATAGGATATTGATGGAACAATATGTGCCATATTGTCAGCTGGTTTAAAGCATCACAACTCTGTTGAATTCTTTAAGAATAATCAGTTTACGTGAAAACCGTGTGTTTCTTGTGGGTTAAGCAGTGCACTACAATGAAGCTATGCTTGTATATACTGTCTGCAAATCATATTTTATAGAATAAGAATGCAGTGGAGTTTCTTTGCCAAATTAAGAGAAAATAGGCAGTATCTTTTTTAAAATTGTAAATTTCCTACCAAAGTTTACTGCAACAGCTCCAAATACCTTTTTGCCATTAATACCTGCAATGCAAACAGCCTTCATGCTGATCTGCTACAGAACAAGCAAATTAGATGGAAGGTGTGGGTGTGTGCGTGTGTGTTAGTTCTAGTAATTTGCATTTTTGTGTTTTTATGTTATTATTCCAACATCATCACTAATATTTATATGCCTGCCATCAATGCATCAAACCATGTGCAATTCATTCTCTCTCACCTTCTTTGCCGAAAGAAAATAGGGTTTGTTTGCTTGTGTTTCATTTGCACACAGCTTTGTGCTACTATTAAAGACAACAGTTACAGAAATAATTGAAAAACCTGCACTGAAGGTGTGGAATCAGCTGTAAAGGTCTGAAATGATCTTTTACTCTATGAGGTTGCATTCTGGAGATATGAAAAAAGAGAAAACCCTAGGGATATTTTTTTTAATTTTGTTTTTAAACCCTTGAGTTAAAGAATCTCACATTTCTAAGGAGAAAAAAATGTCAGCTGAAGTATTCAGGCCAGTGACTTTGGTGACCTTCTTAATGCTGAGGCAGCACAACTGCTGCATTGCCCTGGGAATGCAGGGCAGTCCTAATTTTATTTTTCTTTTTGGTCATAGAATTATAGAATGGTTTGTGTTAGAAAAGATCTTAAAATCATCCAGTTCCAACCCCTTGCCTTAGGCAGGGATGCCTCACACTAGACCATGTTACACAAGGCCCTGTACAACCTGGCCTTGAACACTTCCAGTGATGAAGTGTTTGCCACTTCTTTGGGCAACCTGTTCCAGTGCCATACCACCATCACGGTAAAGAACTTCTTCCTTAGATTTAAACTGAACTCCCCTTCTTTTACTTTAAATCCATCACCACTTGCCCTATCACTACAGTCCCTGATGAAGAGTCTCTCTAACATCCAAGTTTAGAGGGCAATGAAAAAGGAGAGGCCCAGTATCTGAAGGTGGCCCATAAGGATGCTGGGGAGGGGCTTTTGATTATGGACCATAATAATGAGAACAAGGGGTAATGGGTTAAAACTTAAACAGGGGAAGTTTAGATTTGATATATGGAGGAAATTGGTTACTGTGAGAGTGGTGAGGTGCTGGAATGGGTTGCCCAAGGAAGTTGTGAATGCTTCATACCTGGCAGTGTTCAAGGCTGGGTTAGACATAGCCTTGGGTGACATGGTTTAGTGTGAGGTGTCCCTGTCCATGGCAGGGGGTAGGTACTGGATGTTCTTAAGGTCCTTTCCAACCCTAACTATTCTATGCAGTGTTCAAGGCCGTGTTGGACATAGCCTTGGGTGGCATGGTTTAGTGGGAGGTGTCCCTGCCCGTAGCAGGGGAGTTGGACCTAGACGATCTTAAGGTCCTTTCTAACCCTAACTACTCTATGATTCTATGACTTTTAAGGCAAGCCTTCAGATCCCTGGCAAAACAGAGGAGATTCCCTATCTGTCTCTTCATATCCAGGCCAAAATGTCAACCCAGTGTATTCTTTGATTCTTAGAGATCTTTGAATAGACCTCAAGAAGCATTTCCAGAAGAGGAACCCTAGGATAAAACCTAAGCTTAGAAGAAACTTCAGAGCACATTCAGCTGCCAGAAAGGTATGATGCACTGCATGGCAGGTCCAGCTATGCTACTTAGGTGATGCCATCATGCAAAAATAATTGAAGAACTCAAAAAGTCTGGAATCAGGATTTGTCCAGGTCATCCTCAGCCTGAGTTGATTTTAGCTTATTTTAGCTGAAATAGCATTTCTCTAGGTGTCAGGTGACTATCGCCCAGATCATTTTAGCTTCAATTGTTTTAGCTTAGCTCTGTGAATGCCATGTATGGAAGTGTCTTGCCAACCTAGGTAGCCATTTTGTACAAAAACATCATGCCTTTGTGTTAATTAAAGAGCTTCTGACTTTAGCTGGAAAACAATGAAAAAGCACAGGAAGCTCACCAAATTAGGGAGTGGGAACTTCCTTATTATAAACAGTATGTGAAGATGAGTGAAGAACCTGGGTCACTGGCAATATATCATAATACCTTCTTCCTTGGAAAATAACAGGCAGCATTGACCTTAGCAGACAGGGAACGCTGGAAGGCTGAGTGTAACAGCAAAAGGGACAAATAATAGAGTTTGTCTAAATCATTCTTAAGTACAATATTAACAATAATTGTATTGTGGTATGCTTGGCCTAACAAGAAGAACAGTAGCATTTCTCTTTACAAAGTCAATTTCATTAATTATACTAAAAAGAATTTCATCATTCTGCAAATTGGATGCCCATAACAAGATTTTTCTTGCAAAAAACAACAGGATTTTTTAAGCTGCTTGATTTCAGGCAGAATGAAGGCCATGTACTATGGACTTGTAAAGATCTAGGAAAGGATTCAGTCACCTAAACACAGTCAGTTAATGCCATTTGAGACATCCTGCTTTGTTTCTAGATGCTGTGATTTATGGATTCCCATTCTGTGTCATATCTGCCAGTTCATATGCAAATGATCCCCTGATTACGCAGACCATAGGTTTGATTGCTGAAAAGATCTAAGCACCCAGAAAGACCAAAGATAGTGTTGAACATCTTAGGATGGAGCCTTGCACTAATCTATATGCTGACTGCTTAAGTGTAGAAAGGAATCCATCATAACTATCCTTTTGTCAAATAATATTGCCTTGGTTGGCTTGTCAGAAATCATGTTTTTATGTCTGACTGAATTAAAGACATTCGGGACTTAATGTGTAGAAGGTGTCAGTTCATTGAAAGGCTTTTATCTTCACATTTTAGAGTTGGTAATTACCTCTTATGAGTGAAACAAAAGGCTAGTCACTGCTCTGGTTTCCTTTCATTTCCCTTCAAAAAAAATGTGACTCCAAACTGCTGTGTTTTCTTGGCAATGATTTTACCAATATAGCAGGTTGTTACAAACCAATGTTATTTGCATGATACAAAATTAATTAGACAAGTTTGCTGTAATATATAAATATGCAATTATGGTTAAACAAATATGAAGTTGAGACTTTGCAAGGCTCCCAGTGGGTTGTTATTTGCACAATTATAGTGCATCCAGAAGAAAGATTTGTCCTTTGATGTAAAAATACATTGTGCCTTATTCAATTGGGAATTGCAAATTAATGATTAGAAAACCAAATGAATATGTGAAATAGCTGTTACAAAAAACAACTACCAAAATACCTAAATTATTTCCAAAGACCAAGTAAGCTTTTTCCAAATAGGCAAAAAAAGAATATAAGCTTCATATTGCTTTATATGATACCCCAGATATTAAATTCAAAGAGATTAAATTTCAGAGAAGGTAAATAGGGCTTCTTGCTTTATGTCCTAACCTGCTTGCCAGTGAAAGCTCATGTTTCCTCTCCTTCACAAGGTCTTCTATGACTTCCTGAGTACTAAAGGTCATAGAACTTCCTTCCATATCTCTGATATTGAACTTAGAAATCATAGAACTTAATTCAAACTGCCTAATTTTTCCGATATGCCTGCCCTTCACCCTTTATATGTGATATATAGAATCATAGAATCATAAAATAGTTAGGATTGGAAAAGAACCTTAAGATCATCCAGTTCCATCCCCCCTGCTCTGGGCAGGGACACATCACACTAAACCATGTCACCCAAGGCTATGTCTAACCCAGCCTTGAACACCACCAGCAATGGAGCATTCACAACTTCAACCCATTCCAGTGCCTCACCACCCTTATAGTAAAGAATTTCTTCCTCAGATTCAATCTAATCTTCTCCTGTTTAAGTTTGAACCCATTACCCCTTGTCCTCTCAGTACAGTCCCTCATGAAGAGTCCCTCCCCAGCATCCCTATAGCCCCCTTCAGATATTGGAAGGCTGCTAGGAGGTGTCCATGCAGCCTTCTCTTCTTCAGGATATCTTTTATAAATGAAAGCCTATTATTCCAAATTTATAATTGCCCATATCCAGGTCCTTTTTTTATTCTGACTGATGACAACAAGCTGCCATATGACTCAAAAGAAAATGTTTGCCTCCAGTATAAAAGTAATGCAGGTTATTTTCTGGCCATTGTTTTGAACTGTTGGTCTGCATCAACAATGAGTGCTCCTTCACACAAGAACAGTGCTGTTCAAGTTTGTTATATTAGTTCATAGGGGATAGAAACCTAGGCTACACAATTTGAACAGCTCCTGCCAGGAGTGTCCTATAGACTAAATACAGGAAAGAGTCATCAGTCCTCGGCTTCCTTCTTACAGCTTCTCAGAGATGCCCAGACAAGAAGTTCTTCTACCAGACTTCATAAAACAGCTTGTACTGAAAACTGAAGCAGAGCTAAGAATGCACTTCAGTAAACAGAACAATAGAAAGGGTAAAAGAACATTACTGTGGCCTTTTTCACTCATTTCAGACAAACTTGAGTACAGATATTTTCAGTTGATGCCTCATTAAAAACATGTCTATTAAATCTGTGAATTACAACTGATCTACTCAATGAGATGGCAATTTCCAACTGACTTTAGTGGTCCAGAATTTCATTCTGCATGCCTGTAGGTTTAATTAGTCATCTCAGCTCACTGGTGTAAGTCTGGAGTAGTTGAGAGATCTGAAAAGAGTTGAAGAACCCTGGAACCATCACTTTTTTGACCTGGAAAATTGGAAGAATGAATATAAAGAAAAGCAGATTTGTAACTGTTGGACTGATTATAAGCTTTTGTAAACATCTATTCTTCTGTTCCTTGAAGTGTTTTCATTGAAATAATCTCCAAAGGACTCCAGATGCACAGATACATAATACAGAAGCATAGTCATTCCAGTTTCCCAGAATTAATATATCTAGACTATGCCTGCAGGAGGCAAAACAGCCCAACAAAGTTCTGAATTACTCTATCAGCTGAGTAGGAATGTACAGTGATTCAATTTTGTTGGCCACTTCTCATTTAAGCATCTGAAATTAGGCGAAATGAATCTGGATCTTACAAGCTTTTTGGATCTAATTTTCCTACTCCCTTTCTTGCCTTAGCCCTTATTCTGGATGCATCAGGGAGAGTTTTCTTCTCACTCAAGAGCTAGTGGAGTCCATTGAAAGAAGCAGCAGATTCAGAGCCCAAATCATGTGCTTGATGTACACAACCACCTTTGGCATCTGAGAGTGATCAGGTTCAGCAGCTTGACTCACATTCCTGCCTCTCCTTCACACAAGACTGTCTAGGGGGAAAAACAATGAACCACACAACCAAACAAAACAAAGCAACAAAAAACTGAGTCTTTGAAAGAAGGAGGAAATTCTGAATCCTTTCAGACACATGTTGCCAAGGAAACCCCTCTTCGCTATCCTTTTCATCCTGCTTGACTGTCTCCCTCTTTGGAAAGAAGCAACATAGGGAATTACTTATTATATGGAATTATTTGAGCCAGTTATTTATAGATATATTTTATTCAATTCCAAATGTCACTTTTGTTTTTTGTAGATTGAAGCAAGGTTTAGGAGCATCTGAAGGGACAGAGCTAAAAAATGGAATTAATGCAACTATTGACAAGTCTTAATGTGGAGAGGAAGCACGTGAATTTGTTGTTTAAAAACACTGACAGCTCCAGTACTTGAAACAAATGAGAGGTTTCCCTGATATTATGACTTTTGTTATTTTGTGCTGTTGTGCCAACCTCACGCAGTACATGCATAATGTGAGAAATAAAAGGGAAAATGTACTATTTGTTTCTAGTCTGTGTCTTAAACATACTGTGAAGCACATTGCCTCCTACTGGTCAGTAGCCATGCAGCAAAGATTGGTGACTTAAAGCGCTGTAAGGTAAAAATATGTTGTTTCCCCATTTGAAGTTCAGAGAAATGACAAAGAGAGGTGAAGGCTGAAAAATTCATTTGCTTTCATAAAATTAATATTCTCAGTTCTGCTTCACATGACTATGGGATGCGTACTCTAGCTCATAGATCCTTGTAGAGGGAAGGAATAAAGTCCAAACCAATCAGAAAAGGGAAGACATGATGAACAACATCAAGTTAATAAAAATAAAGGAGAAAGAGTAAGAAAGGAAAACAAAGAAATATTACAAAATGAAGTAATGTGGTAATTATTTGTCTCTAGAATACAAAAGTAATTCTAGCAAGTTAAAAGCAACATGAAGCCAGCCAAATGTAACTTGGAGAGAAGCAGTGTAATGTCAGAAAGAAAAGAAAGAGTCATGTGCATTCCATGTGCACTTCACATCAGGAGCGCAGTCAATAAATCAACACATGGGTTTAATTGCTGTGACAAATGAATACAGGGAAAGGAGTCAAATTCTGCTAGGTAATGCAGTCATCCAGCAAAACCCTGGTCAGCAGAGTTATGTAGGTCAGTCATTATGGACCAGTAAGCAGAGGGAGTCCCTAGTGTGAAAGCGCAGATGGAAATCTCACAATGTTATCTCTGTCTAATAAAGTAGCAGCCTGAAAGTGTGTTTGGCTTCAACATCCTTAATAACCTTTAGCAGAAGAGGAAGGTATTAAATAAAGTGGCAATTAACAAGACTGACAGCAAGAGAGTGGGATTTATTGCTGGATTTTTCAGTTTGCTTAATTATTTTTTGTTTTTCAGCTGTAATTCTGCTCCCATTTTTAAAGCCAACTTCAAAAAGGAAATCATTGAACAACTGAGATTTTAAAGTTAGAAAAAGGAGATAAAAGCTTGATTAAACTAATATCCCAAATAAAGGAAATACGATACAGTTGCAGTCTACATTCCTCATTACATCTTTCATAACCCATCATGTGTGGAGGTGAGCACTCAAAGGGAGTTGTAAGGGAAACAGGATATGGGGGATGCAGGACTATTAAAGAATGATGTCCACTCCTATGCAAAGGTCTTAGCAGTGCTGAAATAGTCCAGTGCTATAAGATCAATGTGATACTGTCCTGGGTTCAGCAGTTGCAGGCATTTTTCTCCTTCTTAGTAGATGGTGCAGTGCTGTGTTCTTGACTTTCAGCCTGGGAACAGTGTTGATAACACCGATATTTTTAGCTGCTTCTCAGTAATGTTTACTCTGACCAAGGACTTTCTGAGCCTCATGCTCTCATAGGGAGGAGGGGAAGCCAGCAGGAAGCAGAGACAGGATACCTGACCCAAACTGACCAAAGAGGTATTTCATACTACAGCACTTCAGGCCCACTATATGAACCAGGGACAACTACCCAGAAGGGTCAGAAGGGTTAGATCACTGCTGGGTAAGGCTGGGTATCAGTCAGCGGGTGGTGAGTGGTTGTAAGAAGAAGAAAGTGACTTCTCAATCTAAGACCTCAACTGAGTTATGGAATATGCAAAAAGATTTTACCCGTCAACCATGGGAGCACATCATCACCTGGTTGCTGCAATGCTAGAACAATGGGGCTGATGGTCATGAACTGGAAGGTAGGGAAGCCAAGCAGCTGAGATCACTTGCTAGGGAAGCGGGAATTGACAAAGCCATTGCAAGAGAGAAACTGTCCCTTAGCCTTTGGAAGCAGTTCTTGGCAGTTGTGAAAGAAAGTTTTCCATACAAGGACGATGTTAGGAGTTGTTCAACCAAGAGGACTGCTCTAGAGAAATGCATCTGAGGAAATCATCCATTGTAAAAATGATCATATCATGCCAAATAACTGGGATGTATACATAGATCCAGGTGAAGTTGAATGTACACAACCCATGTGGTGGAAATTTACACAGAATGTACCATCATCATATGTGCATTCATTGACAACAGTAACCTGGAATGACATAATACGACCAACAGTGGATGGGATGATTCATAAACTCTGGGAGTTCAAAGCCAATCTCACCCATTCATTTCATCTGTGGAAAAACTGCCCCAGGAGTTCAAACAATTGAGAGACAATCTATCTGATCTATCCAGCTCCTCACATATACCAAAACATGTCTCAGCTATTAACAAAAGGCGTCCTATTGCTTGAGAGAAAAGATACAGGAGGTATACACCACAGGCCACCCTACGGTTTTACCTGAGGGATTACTGAGAAGACATGACAAAGGGGGATGGAAAACCTGTCTCAGTTTTGGAGGAACGGGTGCGTGAACTGAAGAGGAGTACAAGGTCAAGGCTGATCATCCAATGAAAGCTGCGGCTTCAGCCTCTGGTGAGCAGGTTCCCAGATGGAGTGGAAGAGCTGATTTCACTTCAGCTCCTGTGATAAACACTAATCACTGGCAATAAGACATAAGTGACCAATGTGATGACTATTACAGGGGCCCTGCCCCCAGCCAGGGGGACGTAGGGGACAATCAGATTTACTGGACTGTGTAGATCAGATGGCCTGACACATCAGTTCCACAAAAATATAAGGCTCTAGGAGATACCGGTGCACAGTGTACCCTGATGACATCAAGCTGTCAAGGGGTGGAACACATTTCTATATCTGGAGTGACAGGAGGATCCCAAGATTTGAGTGTACTGGAGGCTGAAATCAGCCTGACTGGGAGGAAATGGCAAAAGCACCCCATTGTGACTGGTCCGGAGGCTGTATGCATCCTCAGCATAGACTACCTCAGGAGAAGGTTCTTCAAAGACCCAAAAGGGTACCAATGGGCTTTTGCTGTTGCTTCTTTGGAGACAGATGTTCTTATCTCAGCCTGTGGGAGTTACATTCTTTCGATCCTCCTTCCCATCCCTTCCAGGAGAGGGTGGAGGAAAGGGGGGGGGGGAGTGAGTGAGCAGCTGCGTGACTGATTTACAGATGGGCTTAAACCACGAAAGATACTTATTCATGAGGACAGATTTCTGCACAATGAATTGCAGATAGGGAAAAAAAACTCTACATCCTCATATTTATTTGCAGGAGCAAAAGTGATTCCAGTTCCTGCTCTGAGGCAGGAAGAGTTGCAGGCATTTTGCCACATTGACCAATGTCATACACTCCTTGCTCTGTGTTTGATATCAGTGCAAGGGATGAGGATGGCATTGGACCAGTTTTTCATATCACACTGGTTAAATTCCTCTGATAGAAACAACACTTTCATCTCGCTATAAATAAGTCCTGCTTCAGGATGCGCTGGTGGAACAACACAACTGGACAAGAAGATAAGGTACCTTTTCTACTGCTGAAGCCAGCTAAATACATTGCAACTGATAAACTTCACAAATAAATAAACAATTTAATTTATAATATCAGTGAATTTGATAGCAATATAACTGCCTTTAGGAGGTTTTGGATTGTTTTTATATGTTTTTATCATAGTTTCAGGAATAATACCACCAAAAAAAAAAGCAGCACATAACAAACTTGTATAAAGTATGTTTAAAACACAAAAAAATAGAAAGACTACTGGGCATATTCCGAGATGCATTGTCAGGAATTTCTGTGGCTCACATCCCGCAACCCTATCACAGCATTTCCCCAAGAAAACTCCAAACATTTTATAGGAAATTCTATAGGAACTTCTTTATAGGAAGCTCAAATACCAATACACAGTTATCACTGACTGAAATTAAGGCATCTTACTTTATTATTCTGTGATACTTTTTCTCTGATTCTGTAATGATCATCTGCAGGATGATTCTTAGAGCAGATAAGAATACAAAACAATCGTAGACAGCGCTGCTCTCTGCACATTCATCTTTAGGTGCCTCTGTGGGTAACTTAATGAATCCCTTCTATTAGACTTCAGGGATCGGAATATTGAACGAACACATTTTGCTGCATGAAATATAACTAGGTCAAATTCATCTTTTCAAGCAAGTTATTAGTTTTATGGATTTGCCCATGGTGTGTTTTTTCTTTAACCCTGTGACTTGCTTACCCATAAAAGGGCATTTGCTTTTCCCTTTCTTCCCAAGTCTTTCTCTTTTTATTCTCCAACAGTACGTTCCCAGTTCTGTGGTAAAAATCATCTAGCAAAAACAAACATATTGATTATATGCTCCTATCTCAAACACTCTTTCAGTCAGCGATCCAGCTGTTCATAGTTTGGCATTTATTAGTTACAAAAGACATTACATAGGTAAAAGGGCTAAAAACATCTGAAGGGACTTAGGCTAATTGTAAAGTGCAAAAAAATAAAAGCTGCTCCTCCAATACATAAGAGATGCAATCTGAAGTATGTATTATAACCACAGAAAAAGGGCAATTGGTTGTTTTTTAATTATTGGAGACATTTGAATTAATTATAGTGGCAAAATCTGGGCTTTTCATATTCAAGTGGCTCACACCTGGACTTGGTTACTTTTGGCTTAAATACGTATGTTATCAAAACAGTATATGTGATCATACCGGATCCTGAAGGAGCTGGCAGATGAAGTTGCTAACACACTGTTCATTAAATTTGAAAAATCATGCCTGTCAGGTGAAGTTCCAGGTGACTGGAAAAAGGGAAATATAACCCCATTTTTGAGAAGGGGTAAATGGATGAGCCAGGGAACTACAGACCAGTCAGCCTCACCTCTGGGCCTCGCAAAATCTTGGAGTGAATACTCCTGGAAAGCATGCTAAGGCACATGAAAATCAACAAGGTGCTCGGTGACAGCCAGCATGGCTTAACTAAGGGCAAATCCTGCCTGACCTGTCTGGTGGCCTTCTATGATGGGGCTATGGAGCTGATGGACAGAGGTAGAGCTGCTGATGCCATCTACCTGGACTTGTGCAAAGCATTTGACACTGTCTCACATGACATCCTTGTCTTTAAGTTGGAGAGATATCAATTTGATAGGTGGACCACTTGGTGGATAAAGAACTGGCTGGATGGCCACACGCAAAGAGTTGTGCTCAATGGCTCAATGTCCAGCTGGAGACCGCTAACAAGTGGCATCCCTCAGGGATTGCTGTTGGGACCAGTCTTGTTAAACATCTTTGTCAGTGACGTGGACAGTGGGATTGAGTGTGCCCTCAGCAAGTTTGCCGATGACACCGAGCTCTGTGGTTTGGTTGATACATTGGAGGGAAAGAATGCCATCCAGAGGGACCTTGACACACTTGTGAAGTGGGCTGATGCCGAACTCATGAAGTTTAACGATGCCAAGTGCAAGGTCCTACACCTGGATGGGAGCAATCCCAGACACAGCTCTAGGTTGGGCAGACAAGGTATTCAGAGCAGCTCTGAGTAGAAAGACTAAGGGGTGTTTGTTGATGTGAAACCTAACATGAGCCAGCTTCATTGTGCTCTTGCAACCCAGAAAGCCAACCATATCCTGGGGTGTATCAAAAGGAGCGTGACCAGGAGGTGGAAGGAGATGATCCTGCCCCTCTACTCTGCTCCTGTGACACCTCACTTGGAATATTGTGTACAGTTCTGGTGTCCTCAACATAAAAAGGACATGGGACTGTTGGAACAAGTGCAGAGGAGGGCCACAAGGATGATCAGGGGGTTGGAGCAATTCCCCTATGAAGATAGGCTGAGGAAGTTGGGGCTGTTCAGCCTGGAGAAGAGAAGACTGCGTGGAGACCTCCAAGCAGCCTTCCAGTATCTGAAGGGGGGCTACAGGAATGCTGGGGAGGGTCTCTTCATGAGGGACTGTAGGGAGAGAAGAGGGGGTAATATCTTCAAACTTAAAGAGGGGAAGTTTAGATTGGATGTGAGGAAGAAATTCTTTATTGTAAGGGTGGTGAGGCACTGGAATGTGTTGCCCAGGAAAGTTGTGAATGCTGCATCGCTGGTGGTGTTCAAGGCCGGGTTGGACATAGCCTTGGGTGACATGGTTTAGTAGGAGGTGTCCCTGCCCAGAGCAGGGGGGTTGGAACTACATGATCTTAAGGTCCTTTCCAACCCTAACTATTCTATGATTCTATGATTCGATGTCCTGCTAGCAGGAAGACATCCTCTTGTTACTTCAAGTATCTCAGCCATATTTTATGATTATGCAATCATAGATGATGGTGAAAGACAGTCTATTCCCCTCTGGATCTGGGGCAGTCTCCAGAGAGAGAGAAATAATCTTTATATTAAACAGAACTTTCTTTACCAAATGGACCTTGTAGACCAGCTGCTGCTATTTACTACCTTCCAGCAAGTGCTCTATTGCCAGAAATGGCTTTCTTTCTTTCTTCAGTTAGTTATGTTACAAAGCTTAGTTCTGATGATTCATTCAGGCCTTGAGAGTCTTATAGTAAGTAGAATCATTTAGTACAGGAAGGGAACACAAGAAGAGACAAAAAATAACATGATTCTGGGACACAAGAGGTACATAAGTATTCTGCCTCAAAATATGTCAGATACAGAGCCATCATCTTTTGCAAATGAGAGTACTAATCTGTAGCCTCGAGTCTGAGCTGAATCTCCAAGTTACATTAGGTAAACTATCATTTATATTCTAAGGTTGTTATACGTTTGAAGTTGGATTGAAAGTGGTACTGGGAAATCTTGTATGAGACAAGCTTATTAAAATCTGCACTGAAAAAATACTCTCTGGGGGAAACAAATTATGTTGTATTGTCTGGTAAATTAATTTATTTTCCTGTCCTTGTAATATATTCCCCTTTGAGGCTAACATCTGCATCTTCTGGCTATAGTCATCTTGGAAAACTCAGGTCATATAACCCAACAGACCAGTGTTATGTAGAACAAAACATGGTACAGTGACTCAAACATTCTATAAGAATAGAATTAATGTTTTTAAGATGCATTTTTATTTCATGTTCAAGGATATAAATAAATTTCTTTTTCAATAATATCTTCACAGAATCTAGACTCACATTAGAAAAAGAGTGTGATGTGAAAAATATACTAATGCTTGGAAAAGCTATTAGACATACATGCCCAAAGTCAATGGATGACCTTGGAAGAACATTGAGATTAATCTCTTCTTTTTCTATCCAAGTAAGTCAGAGCTTACTCAGAGGAAAACAGAACATAATCAGACCCATTTTTCAGTGTAGCACCATACAGAGGCACATATATAATAATCAGTGTTAGCCTGATCACACCTCAGATCTATGTCTACATTTGCTAGATGGGTAGTTGGGTCTTGGTTTTGATTAGTTCTTTCCCCTCAAAGGTGGTCAACAACAAGGGCTTCTGGACATCTCACAGGCTTTGGTATGTTTACCCTGGTAACTTTATTAAAAATTACTCTTAGCTTGGTTTTACAGATTTCTGACATATCAATGCTGTTTCCAGGTAGAAACAGAACTAGACTGCAAGGTTTTTCAGCACTGAAGTGGATCTCCCAATACAGGTTCTCAAAGTCACATTTCCTTCAGTCAACTACATCCTTTTCGATCCTAACTGCTGATTGAATTGTCTCATGCAAAGCAGAACTGTAGCAGTAGGGATTGAATGAGCCTTACACAGAATATCCTAGTTTGGTGATTAGAGTATCCACACAGAAGATACGCTTTCAAATCCACTCAAGAAAAGAAAAAAGAAAGGAAAAAAAGCAGAAAAGAAGAAAATAAGAAGGAAAAAAACATCAGGTAAATATTCAACATAATAAAAATTGGGAGGAAGTACCTTGTATTTCCTCAGGTATAGGAGATGCAGAACATAATGCTGCAGGTGCATCCCATGATGCCTGACTGTGGGCTCTGCTGATAAGTTGCTTGGCATAATATTTACGTCCTCAAAACACTCAGATCTTACCTGTCCATCTAAAATGCCAGGACCATAGGCAATTCTGAGAATGCCTGGAAGTGATTTGCTTGTAGGCTACACTGTAGAAACCTAAGGCCAAATATCTTTCAGTAGTAACTGAGGATCTTTGAGAATCTAAATGCCGGATCTAGGAGCATCCAGATGGATTTAGCAGCCTAAACTTGTCTTCTAAAAATCAAGTCTCAGTTGTCTGTGAGGATCAGAATATTAGATATTAAGGGAAAAGTTTCCTAAACACCAGCTCAGCCTCCTAATCAAGAAAATTAGCATATGCAAGCTGAGGAGTTTTTCAAGCATAATTATCTGCTCAGTTACCAATCCCCCCTTTTTTTTTTTTTTTTGGTCTTCCTATTTTCAAGTTTATGTAATATTTGATTTACAAAGGTGACACACTCTTATTGTGTGGACTACGTTTATTTGCAAGTGAGTTCAGATGTTAGTAGAAACACAGGTGAGGAAAATCACCTATCTCTGATGCAAATATCAATAGCTTCACCATGTTTACAGGGATGCTGAGCTCCTATTAAATCTACAATAGAAGCCTTTCTACCACATAAATTGCAATAAACACTCCTTAATGTTCCCAATTTTAGGCTTTTTACAAATTAGCCTTTATCTGCATAAAACCTGTGCACAGACATGCAGCATTGAAAAAAAGCCTAAACCCAAAACCCTTTGTTGTCAACACACACGCATTTGCCTAATGGGTAAATGCTGTTTACTTCATTGTATAGATACAGACATGAAGTATTTAAGGTAGGGGGAGGAGAGGAAATATATTGTTGACAGTAATCCCTGCAGGTGTGGAAACGGAGGTGGCCATAAATTTCCATTGAATTTGGTACCTAATGGGGTGGTATTTTTTCAATAATTCTTGCATACTTGTCACAGAAATTTTTCTAAATAGCCCATATATTGTATTGCATGTCATAAATACAGTAATTTATGGTGCACTGGTGTCTTGAAATCTAGTGCACAGTACTAAACTTGGGAACTCTGTCAGTTAGGAAACATAATCAGTGGTAACGTACCTGTATCCTTAAAGAACCTTTTCCCTTCTTCTCCCACTCCCCAAATGACTAATGACTCTATTAATGGACAGAAAGAGCAAAAAAGTAGGTCAGATGATGAAAAGCAAAAGACAAAGAGGGTGGTGAGGCACTGGAATGAGTTGCTCAAGGAAGTTTTGAATGCTTCATCCCTGGCAGTGTTCAAGGCCAAGTTGGATGGAGTCTTGGGTGACATGGTTTAGTGTGAGGTGTCCCTGTGTTTGTCACGGGGGTTGGAACTAGGTGATCTTAAGGTCCTTTCCAACCCTAACTATTTCTATAATTCTACAATTTTGTGATTCTATTTTCACCATGAGGCATGAATTATATTAAGGAGACTTAGGTGACTTGAATGGTCAGATCACAGAATCATAGAGTCATAGAATAATTAGGGTTGGAAAGGACCTTAAGATCATCTAGTTCCAACCCCCCTGCCATGGGAAGGAACATCTTCCACTAAACCATACCACCCAAGGCTATGCCCAACCCGGCCTTGAACACCGCCAGCAATGGAGCATTCATAACTCCCTGGGCAACCCATTCCAGTGCCTCACCACCCTTACAGTAAAGAATTTCTTCCTCAGATCCAATCTAAACTTTCCCTGTTTAAGTTTGAACCCATTACCCCTTGTCCTCTCAGTACAGTCCCTCATGAAGAGACTCTCACCAGCATCCCTGTAGGCCCCCTTCAGATACTGGAATGTATTCGTCAATGGACGAATGTCCAGATGGAGATCAGTGATGAGTGTGTCCTTAGAGGTCTGTATCTTCATCAGTGACACAATGGGATCGAGTGCACTGTCAGCAAGTTTGCAGATGACACCAAACTTGGTGGTGCAGTTATCACACATGAGGGACAGGATGACTTTCAGAGGGACCTGAGCAAGCTTGAGAAGTGGGTCCATATGAACCCCATGAGGTTTGACAAGGCAAAGAGCACTGCAAAGTCCTGCACTTGGGTTGGAGCAACCTCCATTATCAATGCAGGCTGGGAAATGAACTAGTTGTAAAGAAGCCATTTTTTACAGTGATTGTGGTAAAACACTGGAATAGATTTCCCAGAGAGGTCATATCTGCCCCATCCCTCGAAACATTCAAGGATAGGTTGGATGAGGCTCTGAGCAACCTGATCTAGCGGAAAATGTCTCTGATTATTGCAGGGGAATTGGACTTAAGGTCACTTACAACTCAAAATATTCTACAATTCTATGACTTAAGGGAGTGGCAATGCACTCTAGAGCTTCACTTCAGAGAATATGTCTAGTTGGAATCTAACTCACATTGTTGATATTGTCACCACTTAGTAGTCGACAGGCTAAATTATTTCAAAAAGCACTTTCCCATGTAAGAACAGATAAATCTGGATCACAGAAACAATTGAAATGATGATCTACGTAAATTCAGGAGTGAAAGCTCAAACACCAAAGGACTTCAGGCATTTCCATCTTCTTTTTTAACTCATTTGTAAAAGCCTCCTCTGAGATACTCTACCCAGATTAGCATAGCCCAGTTAATGACAGATAAGCAATAGCAATGATAGTCTATGAACAGCTGAACAGGATCTGTTACCCTGCCTGATTGCTTAGCCTTTTCCCTAAATAAAACTGAATCTTCATAAAATGCATGGATAAAGAGAAAGAGTTCAACAATATGTCAACTTATATTTAATTTTTATCTAACAACCATATTCTCTAGGCAGGAAATAATTCCTGCAGGAAATAGTGTTGTGGGGGAGGAGAATGACTGTGGATTCATTTAACAAAAGAAAAAGCAGGGAGGAAATTCTTCTCTTGGCTATTAAATAATGAAAGTAGGCCATGTCTCTGCTTAGATCCTGAGTTCTTCAAATTAACTCATCATTTTCTTTTCCTTCTTCCCTTACACTTGTTTCTGATTTTTTTTTTTTTAAGAAATTGAAATTAAAATCATGTTTCTAAATAGCTCTTAGGACCCCTGTGAATTCCACATCAGGGCTTCCTAGTCTGTTGCTCACCTGCAACAAAAGGATCGCAGAGTATCAGTGTTCTCATGTTCAGCTAAATAGCTGCAAGCCTTTTATAACAAAAGGAGAGATTTAGTTTTTTTACTTGAGAAAAGTAGTAAAACTTTCATTTTCATTGCAGGCTGTAGTATAACTAGATTTGTCCCAAAAGTTATAAAAAGTCATTGGTGATATATTTTTGGCATGCAAAGACTTAGCTAAGTGAGCAGGTGGCCAAACAAGTGAGAATCTGAAATTTCATTGTTGCAACGAATTTGCACTTATTAGGAAACAGGGGTGAGATTCATCTCATCTGGCTTTAGAGGTCTTCAATGCAGATGCCTCCAGCTGTGCTAGTTACCCTTGATTTCCTTGTAGTCAGCAGAGAGAATGAGCATGATTGAATAAGTACAATTTCCATGACCTAGTTTAGAAGCCTGAATTCAGACCCTACAAGGATTTATATCTCTTCACAGACTAGAAAAAGGTCCTAGATGGAAATGTCAAAATTCATTCAGATGAACTGCACTGTAGTTGGCATGAGGAAGTGATATGAAAACAGGTATTGTGAAATGCACTGTGGTACCATTTGTAGCACCCTACTCAGGAAATAAGTTTCTACTAAGCTTACTGATAGTCTGGTTCTAAAGAAATTTTCCACATTGCTGATGTCATATTACAGGACAATAAAAGGAAGAGATTAAAACACAGAAAAAAACACATCTGAAATGTCTCTAATTATATAGTGTAAGGAATCCTATTGGCCTGAAAGAATGAAGTTTTAAATGAATTTCGGTTAATGTATCCTTGAGTCTTGAGTAAACTTTGCATAAGAAAATAAAAAAAAAATCCATAAATTCAAAGTGAATCTCTTCCAAACTTAAAATATTTTATTTCTACTTTCAGTAAGGCCCCATGCAAACACATAACTTTTTAAATATTTGCATAGGAAACTAAAATATGATACTTTTAATGCTTCTGACTATGTCTTTCATGTACAGTGACAATGCTGAGTCACTTTTGAAGAATAAGCTTCAGGTTATGGGCTTGTACTAGATATAATTGTTGTGGGTTCAGTATCAGTAATTTTAGAGGGACACAAGATTCTTCCTTCAATAGTACTATCTGTAGGGCTTAAACCAAAAATTGTAATGAAAATTGGGCTCAAAATGATGCTGAGCCTCCATAGTATGTATGGTCGTGCACTGTTCCCTCTTGTTGCTAATGTTGGATAAAACCCTATCTTGGCTCAAATCCACCAGCTTCCCTTTCCAGGCAATTACCCTGATTGTGCCCTGAGTGATGGTGCTTGGGGACTCCAAACTTTCAGTCCTTGACACATCTTCAGTTTCAAAGCAGCATATTGCATTTGCTGACAGCACTTGCTGGCATTGCTCTGTTCGCATCTCAGATGTCTCTCGTGCCCCTCAGATCCTTGTGAGAGAAATCATTGCTTTCAACAAACCTCACTATCGCTCTGTCTGCTACAAAATATGGTGAAACATTTCTTAGTCAAAAAATGGGGCCAAATTCTGGTCTCATGATGTAAGAGCTCTTTCTTTTCATGTGAGTGGGTCTTGCGCTCATTCAATTCATTTTATGAAGCCACAGACATTTAGAGTTTAATACGGCTAATACTATAAAACCTATGGTGTTTCCTACAGTATAGCTGCAAAAAAGGAGCTGAAAGACTAAAAAAACATTTCAGTAGGTATCTATGGAGGACCGATGAGTTTTGTTGTCTGTATAATTATTAATGATCTGTAATTGTTTCCATTTTCATTATTTACTAATGCATTTCATGGATATTGGATGCCACAAAGAAATGGATTGCAGAATACAAATGGTATTCAGATTCTGGTCTTGTCTAAAAGTATATAATGATGGTTTTTGAAATTGTCACTGATCCATAAGCCCATGCATATGTGTCCTGGGTTCAGCAGTAGGACTCATTTTTCTCCTTAGTAGCTGGTGCAGTGCTGTGGTTTTGACTTGCAGCCTGGGAACAGCGCTGATAACACGTGTTTTTAGTTGCTGCTCAGTAATGTTTACTCTAACCAAGGACTTTCTGAGTCTCATGCTCTGACAGGAAGAAAGCGAAGCTGGGAGGAAGCAGAGACAGAATGTCTGACCCAAACTGACTGAAGAGGTATTCCATACCACAGCACACCATGT
>JASSUY010020377.1:0-31516 GCA_032466535.1 Forpus xanthops
AACGTAATGTACTTGTTACATAGCCATAAGAAAATATAAATTGCACATCTAAACTTTGCATTTGGTGAGTGATTCCAGCAAAAGTAAGAATGATTGTCACAAAGGAAATTAATTGAAGAAGCACATCATGAAATGTGATGTTTTCAGGAGGGAGTGAGAAATCATCCGAAACACAGACAGGGTGGCATCATGAAAAGGGAACTAGAAACAGAGGCTACTGTCCTTTACCCATAGATGTAGCAGGTCAGGGACTCCTGATGTTTCTGGGATGGGACACTTGGATTTCCTGCCCAGTAGTATCAGCAGCTGCAGCACTTTCCCCACCATGTTTATAGCAGATACGGCCTGCCCTTTTGCCCTGATGTCCATGGGCTATGAGAAAGCTTCTGAGTTCCCCCTCTTTCTCATACTCTTCCTCATGTGCCTCAGGCCTGTTTACCCATAACATAATTTAGATTTTAAGGAAGGCACTTATTTTATGCTTACTCATGTCCATACAGAATTATGTCTCTATAACCTGCTTTTATAATTCAGTCATGCAATAGACAAAAGATGTTTCTGTTTGGAGAGAAAATAAAAAGGGGGGAGGGGGAAGCGGGAGGGAAAGTCTGCCCTGCAATCTGAAATGCTTAGCTCTGAGAGCCTGCAGACTTTTTTTTTTTTCACATTCAATCAGCATTCATCTTCCATGATAACATCATTGCTTAGCATGTAAATTGGCTTAAAACGGTTTTCAAACCTTCCCCAAATATAGAATTATTGTCAATACCTGTTATATTTAATAGGTTTATGGTTACTAGGTTCCCAGTGATTTGATCCCACCACAGAATAGTCAATGTAGTAGCCGTATAAATCCTCTTCATGCTTTGGTTTATCCCATTGAACCACAACTGATGTTTTTGTATTTCTTGTGGCCACTACCTGACCAGGTGTAGATGGAGCAACTAAGAAAAAGAGAGAAAACATGTACTATTATGAAATACATAAAAATAAACATAAGCTGAGGTAAATACAACACTGTATACTTTTATCATATTTCATCACTACAGAAATGACATCTCCTACCATGCTAACATGCTATATGAGATATACATTTTAGTATATTTGTTTCACTGTAAGTCTGGATACTTCTATATATGTGTGTACAAGTATATTTATTTTGCTATTTGTTTTCTTAGAATAAACTTACTGCAAACTATGAGTAAGCTACTTCTCTGATTTTATACAAGTTTCTGAGGGGGGAATTATAGGAGAACATGCTTTCAAATATCAGTGTGGATAAAGGCATATAGATATGAAAATGTTCACTCTCAGAAGTCCTCTCTCTAATATTCTCTCTCAAATGAAAGAGTTAATACCCTGGAGCACAACTGCATCAGTAAGAAATGCATATTAGCTCACACACCTGCAGAGGTATTATATAAAAAGCATTACAAAATACTGCCTTCCACTCAACTAACCCCAATTCAGAAAAGGACAGCTTTTCAAGACAGCTTTAAGCACATGTTTTAATGCTAAGTGTTTAACTAATCTTACCTAGATGGATTGCATAGAACCATAAGAACACTGTTTAGAAGGGATCTCTGGGAACCATCTAGTCTAACATATCTTTGAAAGTGAGATTATCACTAACGCTAAACTGGATTGTCAGTCATGAGTTTATCCAAGTTTTGAAAACATCTGACAGTGAAGATTTCACACCTTCCCTGCACAACCTTCTCCATCATTGCACTTTTGCACTTTTTTAACCAAAAGAGTCCAACCTGATTTTAGTAAGATAAAATTTATGGCTGTTAACTCTTTTTTTTTTTTTTTTTCTGTCATTTGGCATTTCTCAGAACAGTTCAGCACAATCATCTTTGTAAGTCACCAAATGAAATAAGCCCAGCTACCTCCACCTCTCTTCACAACTTACAACCTCTAGTCTCTGGTTGTCTTGGTTGTGATCCAGTGGACTATTGAGGTCCTCTACACCCATCCCTCTAGACCAGAAATGGAACCAATATTCCAGACCAAACTTCAGCAGCACAAAGCAGAAATGGATAAAGCTTCCTTCAATCTGTGGACTACAGTTCTCCCAACAGTAGGCAGCTCACTTACATGTAATGAAAGTTTATTGTTAGTTTATATAGAACTAAACACTGAATGTGCATAAATAGAACCAAACCCATCAAGATCTAAATGGAAAAAAAATCTTAGTTAGGGCCAACACACAGTCTGCACACTATAAAATATCTGTCCATAAGGAACTAAGACAGTGCCTCAGTCTTTCATAATAGGTTGGGACATCCAGCACTTGCCCATTGAAGGCGGTTGTAGTTTCCTTACATGATATATTGTGGAGAACTACAAGCAACACATAACAAAAGAAAGAAAGAATTTTTTTTTTTATTTAGTCTTTCAATCTCAGAATAAAATACAGTACTTACACACTATTGTACTTTAAACAATAAATCTGTAAGATCAAAAGGATTCAAGATTCCATTTAGTGCTATATGTGTGTCTACACATACATGTTCTACATGCTCTTAAGCTGCCACTATAGTCAAAGAGCTAGCATTCATTTCAATTACCCAAACAAATTCATTTAGGGTTATTTTAGAACAACTTAGACTTGTACATGGAGCTGACATATAAGGCTGAATATGTATACTCCTCTGAAATGGCAAATTGAAATCATCTGAAAAGGTACTAGATGTCTATTTGGTCAACTAAACCAAACCTCTGATCATTGGTTGGTAGAGACATGAAAATTATTCATCTCACCCCAATGTAGACACTGCATAGCTGGGTGCCATGGGGTAACTTATGGCAGTATCAGCTACCATGTCCTTCAGACCCCAATTGCCACAATAAAGCAGAGACATCTATAACACCTATTGGTGCCTACATGGAAACATGTAAATTTAGATGTTTATTTCAAACTGAATGCTCTTTTACCATTCAATTCAACTTCATAGTATTGTGTCATTTTGTATGACCTAGAATGGTGCATTTTTCTTCTAGTTTCTGCTCAAGAGAGAAAGCTATCCATAATTCTATTTTAATGATTGCTCTCAATATGAAGTTACCCTCAGGAATGCCAACTGCTGAGGCACCCTTAGCTACCCTCAGCTACCCTCAGGGATGTCAAATGGTCCTATGTGCAGGCCACTAAAAGGAACTATTTGCTTCCTGTGGTAAACTCCATCTCTGAAAAACTCCTGCAGTTTCTCTTTAAAATAGCATCTTCTGCTTTCTGCTTTCAGCTATAGCTATGATTTATTCAGAATGTCTTGCATTAACCCCTAAGGGATCACCTATTTTCTGTACTAAGTGAAATAAATACAGTATTTTTCTTCTCTGCATTGAGGAATGTTGAACGGTTTACATAATTTATGTGCATTAATGAGACATCAAACCAAGAATTCATAAAAGCAAAAGATGCCTTTATTTTATCATGTATAGTTACAGATCAAGCTAAAGGTGATGGATTATAGTTTTTAAAGATTATGGCAAACATTTAGAAGGCTATATCTACCTACATCATATTATATGGTATATCAGATACTGTAAATATTTTTTATATTTCTAGCAAGTGCAGTAGCATAATATATATGCTCTTAAGGTGACAGTTGTCAATATATGGGGATGTTTCATGTGACCTCTGCAAAACTATAAAAGCAAACCAGTATTTGACAGATGAGCTGAGAAACCACTTCTAAATTTTCACTTATGTGTATGAATGTAGCCCCAAGATAAACACTTAATTTTCATTTGGAAAGTTACCAATGAATATGCAGATGTGTCTTCTCCTATCCCTGAAATCTACTAATCTACATGCCCTGGGAATTCTGCATCAGCAGTAATTTGCAACTTAGAATACTGAGAAAGAAATTAAAGGCTAGCTTATCTATCTGAAACTGTAGGGAATTAGGTAGTATATAATTATCTAAGCCAGACAGTATAATTACCCAAATAGGCAATTAACCTGTATTTTCTCTTTTTTTGACAAGTCACATTAATCAAGCACTCTGTAGAATGAATAACTAAAATTAATTTAACTTTTTCACAATTATTGGTCTCAGCAAAGAGACTTGTGGTCATCGAGAAAATTTTTGCATGTTTCTAAATTTTAGCATCTTGGTCTTTCTGAAATCCTTCATATATTGAACACCAATTGATTCAATTACTATTGTTGTAGTTATACTAATTTTATTATAATGAGTTGCTTATTTCCATTTTGTAAAATAACAATTGCATTTAATATTGATGACATAAAATTTATCTCTTACCAATGGTATCTTCTGGTTGAATAGGTACTGTGATTTCAGATGGATCACTGATGCCATGCTTGTTTGCTGATAACACTCGGAAAACGTATGGTTTTCCTTCTGCAAGGTCAAACACTGCATAGCGAGGAGATTTCACTGCAACCTGTGCATTGACTCTTTGCCAGCTTCCACTGCCAACCATGGACTACCAAAAAAATACATTAAAAAAAAAAAGGGGGGGAGGGAGAAAAAAAAAGCTGTGAGTCACTTCTGTGGACTGTAAAAAAATTGAACATATTGCTGTATTGCATCCTGTCATGAATTTACTTAAAATTATGACAGAAGGATCACTTGAAATGTATCACTCTAACACATGCAAATTCTAACAGTTTATGCATTCCATTACTCTACAAAAATGTTTGAATACTTCACTGTCTCCCTGCCTTTGTAGACCTCAATACATGCACACTTGTGCATACAGCTAGCTTTCAGTTAGGGCCATGACTGTCAGTAGTGAGTGGTTCCAAAAGAATTCATTCATGACCTGTAAAACTCACTCAAATGCCCAGAAGTTTGGTATAAAGCAAGAAGTTCTAATGCAAATTCTACAGAGAGGTAGAGGGGGATGTTAATTTGCACAGTGCTTTATCTTTATGTAGTTTAGGGTTTTTTTTCAGTAAGGTCATGTCCCTAAAAGCATTGATCAAATGGAATGATTACTTTTGAATATTCCCAATGCAGCACAGATGAGCTAATCATCGCTGTAACTGTACTTGGAAGAGAGCCAGCAAAACAGTACTCTAAGAGAAGACTGCTGTCCTTTAGGATCCCCAGATAAACTGTTGACTCAAAACAAAACTTAGTCACAGAATATCGCAGCAATTCTAGTAAAGATCAAGTGCTCAGTAAATAGCTTACACAAAATTTCCTTCAAACACAGAAAGGTGCATACAAGGCAGATGCTTATAAAATTTTGGAACAGAAAGTCAGGGAACAAAACCTGACAGACTGTGAAGTTCTTAGTGGAGGAACAGTGTTTTATAGGTGCTTGGAAACTACCCTGTATATAAGAGGCCTACTACAGGTATATAATTAAAACATAAGCAGCTGAAGCCCATATATAAAAATCTTTTTCATAGATAACAGAAATAAAAACCATACACTTTATTCATAATAAAAAGATGGAAAATATGAAATAAATATTATTTTGCCACATATTCTACTTTAGGCCATGAAAAAAGTTAATTGTTGCATTTCATTTTCCCAGAGGAAAGAACCAATATTATATTTTATTCTGTAGTTTTATTTATCTGTTAAATAATGACTTTAAGAGAATATTGCTGTACAGCAGAGAGAACTCGTTTTCATTTCATGTTTCCTGAGGCCTTCAAAAATACATTTTTGTTCTTCTGGACTGAGACTTCTTTACTTGAAATAAATTAATAAGAAATTGCATTTTTATAGAATTGTGCTTTTCTAAAATAACAGATAACTGTAGAAAGCAATAAACTGGACATTCATCTATGAACTGAGGTATTCATATATATGAGCTATTTATATGAAAAAAGATTTTAGATTCAGGTATTAATTAGTATAATACATCTTTTTTTTCCCCTCTAATAATAACTTTTTAGTCCTCATTCTCACTTTCCCTTGCTATATTTGGCATTTAATTAAGTCTTGTTTGTTCATAATTGTCATTGCTCTATACTGGTTTTGGAACTATATAAAGCTATTTCTATAAAACAAGAAGATACGTATTTTTTCAAAATCATATGAAATTCAACAAAGCAAGTGTGGGTGTTTTCTCAACAGAAATCTACATCTGAGCTTTTTTGGGGGCTATTTCTATATATTGTGGAAAAAATAAACTATTTTCATGCGAACAGCTGGTTGAAAATCCTGAAGTCAATATGCTTGAAATTTATAAATAAAAGCAGAGGTAAGCAACTGCGAATAAGTACAAGGGAATCATTATTTTATTGCATAGAGAAAAACCTTGATATTTATATCTGTGGGAATTTTCATTACTTCTGAATGTGAAAGGCAGAGTGGGAGTAATCACAGACATGCTTGATGGAAAATTTAGCTACTGACTGGACTTCACACCCATTGGCTCTGCATCCAGCAGTTAACGGATGATGAAGAATGCAGAAATGGTATATAAAGGTCTTTTGAAATGGAGATTTTGGTGCTACTGAGAAGGAAAAGACAAGATGGGGGCTGTAAAAAGGGAAGTGATGTGAACAGAATGTTTGACTGAGAAACGAACTTTGAAGGAATGTGCTGAACAGAAGTGAGAAGAAAAAAAGTGCATAGTAAGGGCCTGAGAAAAGACTGTCACAATATTCAAGATGCAAATTGAATGTGTGGTAGTTTTATGGACAGTTTTCGTGGATCGTTAAGAAGGGGCATATGCTAGAGGTGTAATTCGTAAAGACTAGGTATAGCTTGGCATATAAGAGTTTTAGATGTCAGGTATGAGGCCCCATTTACCTACTAGGGAAACTTCGCAGTAAAGAGAAGAGATTATGACCTCTGGTTGTAATCCAGCATACATAACTTAGAAACCTGGCTCTGGGACAGATGTATCTAAATCTTAGTAGTTTAAATGTGAGAAGAACAGACCTCTCCTACTGTGATGACTGAAGTCCCCTGCCAAGTCAAAGGGAAGAGGAAGGCAACCATTAAGACTGCCAAGGAGCAGTGAACCTGAGACAGGCATCTGCCTCGCCGCTGACCTTACAGGAAATAAATTGGAAATGTCAAGGTATAGAAGAGAGTGCTGTAAGCCTGCAAAAATGAAAATGAGGATCAAATTACGTGTCACTGTTTATTTCTAGCTCTACCACAGGATTATCAGAAAATTCCCTCTAATACTGGCAGACTGCAAAATTCCAGACTTGCCTGTAGGACTGCAAAATCTTAAAATGTCTCTTTTCCATGAAACCATTGCCTTACATGTGTAGCTTGTTCTCATTTTAGGCATCAGTACGCAAATAGCACAGGGGTATCCTTTCCCCTGGGCCTTGAATTTCAATGCTCATTAAATCATATAATAAGACATTTGCTTCTCCATATTTCTCTGGCATCCCATTACCAAATTCTGTGAGACCACAGAAAGTGTTATTTTTATTGTTCATTCTGCAGTTCTAAAAATGAACTGAATGTAACTGCGCACAGCAATGAAACATCTTACAGACAAATGTCACTGTACAGTACAGTACCTTCTCAATGAAATACGTCAGTGGCTCCCTGCCACGGGGAACAGGTGGATCCCAGCTGAGTACAACATATGTTTTGCTGATTTCTGAGGCATGTACATTGGTGGGAGGGCCTGGAATCTGAATATCGCCTGGAAGAGTAATAGAGGTAGTGAATGTTAAACAGTAAATCAGCCCTTAGGGTAGTACTCATGCTACAGCCCATCTTTCTGAACTCACACCTTGCAGTGCAATGCTGTGCTATTAGCAGCTATGGTATCATCTGTGCAGTTTACTTGTTCACTTCAATTAAATATTGAGAAATAAGGCATCAACTTTAAAAGCTAGTTATGTACTTTTTCCAGTAAAAGTTAAATATGGCCCCTGAAAACCTGTGCATTTGACACAATTTTTTCTTTGATCACATTTGAATTATTTGTACCTGCTGGGCAGAATGTCGTGGAAAAAAAAACCTGCTCACTATATGTAAATAAGAGATTTTTTGATCAAAGACAGAAGTCTAGAGAGTTTCTAATGAGAAATTAGAATATGCCCCCAGCCCTCTGGTGACTCCACCAGTTAGCTGATTTGGCCTTCTTCCCACTCATTCTGCAGGGTTATCAGAAACATGGGGCAGGAACTGTGTACCATGGACCAGGCTGGACGATCTCAGCATGGCCCTTTGTGGTCACTCATTCACCCAGTGTGTGAAAAAGAGTTTCATTATCTGAGGAATTACAATAGTGTAAAGTAGCATTAGGCAAAAGAGGCTCAGACCCTATGATGGACCACTTCAGGTACAGCCACACAGCTTTGAAGAAATGGGTCAGAAGTAGCAACTCAGCAGATACCTAGAAATGTTTCCTTTTTTTATGGCTTGCAATAGAGAAAGAAAAAAGCTTTGTTCTTTTAAGATACATTTTGTCACTTCTCAGGGTAGCAAGGAGCATATATCCTCTAAATTCTCAGGATTTGATATTTTAAAAGACAAAATATTTTAATAATAATCTCTAAATCATGATAGTGATGTTTTAACAGTTCATAAACATCTGAAGAACCAACCAGGCTCAAAATATATGCTGAAGTTATTTTATCGTATACAGTTCCCAATCAAAACCAGCATTTTTAAAACAAACTGACATATCCAAAGAAAATTTATTTTCTCTCTATGTTTTTTGTATTTGATTACCTAAAACCACACTTTTCTTTAAGAAAGGTGCATGAACCAACCGTTTAAGGCAAAATTGCTAATATACAGTCAAGAAAATTACAATAATCCTTCACAGCACAATGAAGTCAAAAGTTTTTCAACTGATTCCACGTAACTAAACCCCAATATGTTTTCTTACATCCTGGAGAACAACAAAGCTGGCCTAATTTGTAATGGTAAAACATGATGATACATGCTGCTGTCCCAGAATAGCACTAAAAAGTAAATCAACTTGTGATCTATAATATCTCTTTTTCAGAAACTCCAATTTATCAGATGAAAATAATGCTCTATATAAGCAATGATATTTGCATATCCATACTCCTTTATTAAATTTGCACATGCATGTAAATGAATACCAAATATTATTCATGCCTATGCCAGAGTGGCCATTTAATGCCTCTGATCGTTCTCAGGCCATCCTGAGGGCAGAAGTACATTCTATGGAGTCAAACAAGCAACACAAATATATTCTGATACTATAACAAGATTCTGATCCTGTAATATCCATATTATTTCACCTAGGGCACCATCTCTGTAAAAGAGAGAAAATTCATCTGTCCTGCCTATGCACTGGGGAAAATATTTAATGTCTGATTCTCCTTCAAACTACACCTGCTCTCACATGGTTTCTCTTTAAGTATGCTATTTTTGGAGATACAGCTTTATAACTTTGTGGAAGAGAGTAGAGAGCCTTATTTTTTTTTTTTGCTACTGAGCCATTATAGTTAATGTCTTTGACAGTTTAAGTGAAAAGAAGATCATTGTCCAAACCCAAAAACACCACATATAGAAACAAATAAAGACAGAATAAATTGATGATTTGTCTCAGAAGTCGGAAGTGATCTCTTCAGTTCTCCTGTGGAAAAATAATATTTAGTGTATAACCTTAACCTTATACATAATCTTTCTATTCAGAGATATTAATTAAAGAATTCAGATGGATTGCAGAAGTTTTCATGAAAATGGAAATAACTTGCTCAGATCATCAAATTCAGTCTAAGAAAAAATAGCTATATTTAGCTCCCAGAAGGATAGGAGGAAGGGAAATGTGAGCAATCAGGTGCAATGTTCAGCTGTTTAAACTCAACTTAATACTACCCAAAGCAAAAAAGGTGAGGAGATGCTATCAGCATGCTTTTGGGTGTGTGATGTTCTCTGTCCTTTTAGACCTCACCTTTCACTTGTATTCTCTCAGCCTTGCAATCCAGAATATCCGTCTTTATTGATTATTAAAAAGAATTTACCTACTATGTGGACTTTTTCAAGCTATATTTCTAATTATAATGTTCTTGGAATATAAACAGGTAGACTGAAGCCATAGAAATGTGACATACCTTCAAGGTCATCCTTACTGATCACAATCTTCCGCCCTTCGTCCACATGAATATCTGTTAATCAAAATATTCAATTATTTTCTTGAATCAGTTCAATAAATTTGCAGATTTTGCAAATTACTGTCCAGGACCTGTTCAAAAGCCCATATACCTCTGTTTCTATGACCCTGCCACTAAATCTTTCCCCAGGCTTCAACTCAATGTCATACCCTGGTTCATTCGCTTTCACAGAAAAACAGAGCAGGAGAAATACTATTTAAAGATGTACTTAATAGCAAGAGTCATAACCACAGTAGATGAATTCAATTCTGCGGCAGATTTGTAAGCAACTGGATCATGAACTGGACTTTTTCTTAGAAATCAATCAAAAAGCTAATGGAAACAGCATATTCATCTCAAATTTTACAGGCAACATTGGGGTAGTGCTCTGCAGTCTTCATAATGAGTTCAATTCCCCTCTGAGTAAAAGGAGCACGCAAATCAGAAGGTGTGCAAGCACATGATATACGGAATCTGTGCAGGAGTTTAGGACAAAGCTAAATCAATAAAACTACTCCCCAGAGCAAGCCAGCATACTTTTTTCATGGAGAAGCTCTCATAATGTTCCTTTGCAGTCTGCAGTGGCCTTGAGCACAAAATTTGCTTTCAGAAAGGGCTTGTTCATTAGGTAGATTGACTCTCCATCTGCTGGAAAAGTCACAATCTCAGAGATCACCCAACCTATAACACTGGGGGCCTTATGCCAGTATTTGCACTACATTGGGAAAAAAAAGATGTGGATAAATACAACAGTGTGTGAACTAGTGAATTCATACGAATTTTTAGGGGTTTTCTTTAACTAAAACATACTCAATAACATTTTCAAAAGGTACTACCAGCAGACATAGAAGTTTATGGGATCTGATGGCCTGTCTACCAGTGCAAATGATAAAAGCTTTCAGGTATTTCTTTTGAAAACATTTCTCCTGGTGATAATAAGCATCTAAATTTAAAGCTAAGGAAAACCAGTCATAATTAGATGGAAGTCCCCAGGCCCTGTCTGTATGGACTTTGCCCTTCTAACCCCACCCCCTACCTTGAAAGTAGTTATTCAACGAAAAGAAATAAACTCTGCTGCTTAAGCTAAGCAAAGAGAAACATTATAAACAAATAAATAAGTATTCAACATCTGTTTCAGCCTTGAATAACCTACTTTGCGTTCTCTCCAGGTCAACAGGGTCAAGAGCTGCAACTGGTTCAGACACTCGAGAAGGCCTACTAATGCCAGCACTGTTCACTGCTCTCACACGAAATATGTAAGAACGTCCTTCGTAAAGACCAGTCACAGGATACTTGCAGATTTTTACAGGAGCATCATTGCATTGGACCCAGTTTTCCAAACCTACTTCACATCTTGGAATAACAGAAGGCAGCATTTATCAGTATCATTCCACAATAAATATATACCATCCAACACAGAATCACAAAATTCATAGTCACTGAGGAGAGGAACTAAACTGTACACCTCATTAAAGGTGTACCTATACACCCATACATACCTATACACTCTTTCCTCTGATCAGGCAACCAATTCCCACCTTGCTAATATCTATTCATAATGCAATTGCAAAGGTCATTCTATGATTCTTCTTGCATGTTTTTTGGCCTTTTCAACTCTCTCTGCTTCCCTTTCATTTGGTTCTCTTCCTTGTCATATAAAAAACAAGTTATTCACTTTTTTAATATGCATCTTCACAGAACATGCAGAAATTGCAACATTCACCAAACTTTTCCATCTCTTTCTTGTCATATTTTTAAGTAAGAATCTTTGTGTTTTTCCCTCCAACAGTGGCTGGGCCACTGACTGCAGGAGTCATCAAGAAGAAGATTGATGTTCTCATACTGGCTGCTCTGTGTGTACATATCTGTTTTGTGCCCTACTACTATAAACTTTTGTGGAAATTACTGCCCTGTACCCTGGCAGTACCAGGAAAAATAGGGCCATGATCAAGGGCTCCTTGACACTGCAGTAATCCGAGGAAAATGTCAAAAGGCACAGCAGACTAAATTATGTACAAAACAGGTGAAATACTCCCACGATCCATGCACTGTGCAAATTAGATATAAGTGGTAGAGTCCACAGAGCTTAAGTTAATTTCCTCATAATGACTACCATTCATAAGCCAACATTTTCTAGCAATTCCCAGACAGTGATCCCTGAACTAGACCAAATTGCAGGGTAGCAAACAGCAATGAGCTTCAAACGTTGCTTTTAAGTGTAGAGCAGTGTACATTATGAAATCATTTCAGTAACATTTTTGCTGACTGACAGTTTCAGACGCTAAGGATTAGATGTTCTGCTCTGCTTACAAGGTGCAAGCATGCACTTCAATGGAAGAGAAGTGCAAAACAGTGCTTGATCCCCTGTTCCCTGACTACCTTCTCTTGGATGAAACACCATCAAAGTGCAAAGTAGACTGAAGGAGAGAGGACTGCTATTCTGATTTAAACTAGCAGCTACTGGGAGCTCCTGGCAGACCACAGTTAAAGCAGAAATAAAAAGGTAATGTAGTAACTACTAAATTTCAGCTTTTGCCGGGTACAGATTAAGGAGACTGACTGTAATTGAAGAAGCCCATGGATTCTGGTTTCTATAAATCAGTTAGGGCTTATTCTCTCGTTTGGCCACATCCATGCTACTAAAAAATTTTAGTGTCTGATAAAAGATGTCTGCCTGCACCTGATTACTGGGAATGGCTCCCATCCCTTCTTATCTCTCAGACTGTACCTGGGAAAGTGGTAGAACATCTGGGCTACAAGTTTGCCAAGGAGCAATCTAGTAATTTAACAGAGTAGGCAGCTGAGTTCCAGTGCCGATGGTCTGTAAAAATACATATGTAAAGAATCCACATATTGAAGAATATAATGGTAATTCTTTTGTTCTTCAGTGTTTACATGGTTTTGGCAATGAACAAAATTAAATAAATCCCAGTGCTTACTTACTTATCAACAAAATACCCAATGACTGGGCTCTCATTGATTGTATTTGGTGGTTTCCAGGTAACAATAACATAGTCTCTGTTAGCATCATGGCATTTAACATCCATCGGTGCCCCTGGTGCTCCTGTGATCAATGCATCAGCATCTGAATCACAAATAAAAATAAATCAGTTTTGATCCTGACTTGACAACAGAGAAGATTTCCAGTTCACTGTGCTTTTTGTTTATATGAATGAGAGCCCAAACATTTCACTACACACTAACTCACTGCACTAATGAATAAGGCTCATAATGTCTGCATCTCCACATAGATAAAGACCTTCAGGGATATTTTTGAGGACAGAAAAGCAGCTTAGACATAAAACATCTATTATTTTTCACAAGAATTAAAAGCTCATGTGGTTTTGATGCACTTTCCCACAGAAAATTGTGGCTCAGCAGGTTACTGATCAGACCAAGGTACTCAGTAAAGAACATGTAGCGGAAGAAAATAATTCTCTTAAGGAATAAAATCATTGCAAACTCTTGATACATTTCTAAGTTTACTTATTATTTAAAGTCTTACAATACCAACAGGCATAAATAATCTATGCTCCACCATTAAGATACCCTTCTGTGGTTTCATTTTGAGATGTGTTGGCTGATATGGACCTACAACTCCTAACGAAGTCTCCTAACCGGTAAAGTTCTCTCCTTTCAAAGAAATGCTTCAATAACACAAAAATACCTTTATAAAAATTCTAAAATTATACAGCCTAATTACAATCCCTTCTGAGGTGGCTGGTGTTCAATATCACATCACAAGCTACATGAGTAAAGGCAAGAGGAAGGCTAACAGAAGACACTAGAGATCCAGAGGACATAGCTCAAGTCTAGGCTCCTCTGCATGCAAAGGGATCAGTCATAGTATAAAATGGACAAATATATGCGCCTAAAATAGACCCACCATTACA
Source organism: Forpus xanthops (assembly GCA_032466535.1). NCBI lineage: Eukaryota > Metazoa > Chordata > Aves > Psittaciformes > Psittacidae > Forpus > Forpus xanthops. The sequence goes on from JASSUY010020377.1 coordinate 13,936, forward strand.
ACAAAAACTCATCAGAATGTTATTCTATATTAGCAGGCCTTTTTCATTTCAGTACTTTCTTTCTTAGAAGGTAATTGGGAAAAGAGACCTTGAGCAAATTGTTTCCAGTGAGATTAGGGTGGCAGAGTGGCTTGTTCAGAGCATACTGCTAAGCTGATGAAGCCCTCATGAAGTCCTGTGAGGAAGATGGATCTCAACCCCTAATAACGTATTTATGTCCTTCCACTTCATACCAACTGTCTGGATGACACTTCAGCAAGACACATATGTTCCAACACATTTCCAAGAAGAACAAATTTTAAAATTAATACAGCTCCAAAGGCTTCAACGGGGCTGCTCCAGTTTGCCAGCATGAAGGAAGACGTATTTAAGAGAGTGAAAGTATTGCTCAACAAGAAATATTTTTGTCATTCAATAAAAAAAATTAATTAGTGAAGACTGAGTTCTGCTCTCAGATGCATGTGGAAGCTCATTTTCACTTCAGAGGATTGTGCATGCAAATGTGAAGGAAAATTCTGACCTTTATTCTATTTTAATACATTTACCTCCTCTTCATTATGTCTCTTGTGAAAACTGCATTTCTTCAGTGAGTTAATTCCTTATTGTGGTTCTTTTCTCTGATTATTGTGGTGATTGTGAGTTGTAGAGTGGTAGGAATATTTCTTTTGATTTCTTCTGTGCCTCCTCCTAAGGCCAGGCACAGGATACGAGAGTGCCCAAAAAGGCTTACTCCTAGTTTGCAATCTCTAGAGCTAAAACCATCGGAGTGAGAACTAGTAGTATGCGAAGTTGTTTATTTCCTGCAGGGAAAGGAGATGGTAAAAAAAGAAAAAACCTTTTTCATCAAAAGAAGGATTTCTATGGTTCTTCAGAAAGGAATATGTCCTCAGAAGTGTGCACCTCTCGAAGTCCTCAAGTTATTCACTGATTTAAATAACACAGACCATGTAAATCAAATGATTATGAAATACCACAAGGCTGGATTTCTTTCATACTTCAGCCGTTACATGAGATTTTTTTAAGTAAAACTAATGTTTTCACTGCTTTTTTTCTTTTACTTTCTCCTCAAGGAACAGGCGAAAGGCTTACCTCTGACAAACAAGTATGCACTGTATTCACTCACGCCACCTCTTGTTGCCAAGCGCAGAGTGTATAAACCTTCGTCATCTTTGTTCAGATGGGTAAAAGAGAGAGCTGCCTGGCCTTCTCCAAAATACAGCTTTGTCCACTTGGAGTCTTTTATTAGCACATCTGGAAGAGAAGACCCATCAGACATGTTGCTATGCTGACCAGAAGAATCTATGTCCTAGTGCAGCCCTGTGTTAATCAGCGGCACAAACTAACCTTTATGAGGGCTTTATTCAGTGATGATGCTTTGATGCTCTGAAAACTTTACAGAAAGTAAGCTGCATCTCTCTAAACTTATTTGATCATTGAAGTTCAGAGAATATGAGGTCTCAGACTATCCTATGAAGTACCAACAACAGAATTTCCATCATTATAAATTTTTAATACATTGACAAAGAAGAATGTTGCCCACATTTCAAAATAATGGACATGAAAATCTGACATACCCTGTAATGAATGTAGGGTGGAACTTTGTTTCATATTCAAATAAGTTTTGCTACTTGTTCAGGTTTAGAACCAGATTATTAAATTTTTTCCTCCAAATATGAAGATCAGATTTCAGTTTAATCTGAAAACTGCTATAAATACACACCAAATCTAAACCTTCAAGGCATGCTTGCTGAGAAGTGAATAAAATTAAATTTGAATCTCTCACAGGTGAGAGGTGGTGACCCATGATTAATGCAAATTAATCTGATTGCTTAGTGGAAGCAGAGTGAATGAATGAATAGAATATTTTATGCTAGCCAAGGGACTTTCTCATACCACCTTTTTTAATAACTGATTGGATTATTTTCAATTTTTAACTCCATGTTTCATACTAATTTATTGTAATTGGCGCAGCATAACTGTATTTAAAGGAGCTGAATATCTATAAATGTTTATTGTTCTATTGCATAAATACACTATGGAGCAGACATTCAAAAAACTGCTAAGGAATCTGTTTTCCCACTTACCAGCTGAATTGCATAAGGTATAAAAAATTACACACATTCAGATAATAAAACATCTGGAAGACACACACTACTAAAACTTACAGCAGTAAATTGCACAATCACCTAAGCATACAATTGCTTCCTGAGAAGTGACAAAAGTAAATTCCATCACATTCCTTCCCATGAGATCCTTAGCCATGAAATCCTTACCTAGAAAATCTGCATGTCCCCTTTCTGTCATGCACATTACAGTGGTACTGAGAGATGTAGATTCATGAATTCCTTTAATTAAATCAAAAAAATCTTAATCTAGAAACTTCAACCAATGCATGATTTCTGTGTAAAATCATGAAGAAAAAATGAAGTTCAGTGCACAGCACCTGAAAAGCTTGAGGAATGGTAGACACTCTAGTTTGAATATACAGAAACTGTAGACAATCCCGTATCATCTGTTAAGGCCAGAATTATCCATTTCCAACTTTTATGTTTATCTGAGGCCAGAAACTGCAGAAGCAGCCATGTTCTGTAAGAACAGAAAAACTCTCCTTCACACAAGACCAAAGACCCATCAGATCCCCTAAGGAACCAGGAGCTCTCTTTTTTAATGCAGCCTGGACGCCTTTCTAGACAAGCCAAGAAGAAGAGCAAATTTTGGAGGACATGAACGTATTCAGAAGTTCTAATAAAGCAAGTGGTCATGCACCAGCTATCACAATAATATTACAATTACAGAGTCTCACTATCACTCTCAATTTCCCAATTTATTCACTTGTTGGGCTATGTCATTTCTCCTAGAATTTATCAAAGACTAACGTCTAGAAGACTAACTTGGAGGCAGTGTGACTCCAGCCTCACATGCTGTTTTAAGTACATGCAATAATATTCCTGACATCACTCTACTGAAAAGTCATATAAAGAGTAAGGCATTACTTGATACTGAAGCTTCTTTTCATCATGCCTGCTGAAGTTTCAGCTAAATTCAGCACTCCATTTTTTCCTCTGAATACAATTATTTTATTCTAGCTTGCAGTATAAATGGTTGCAGAATGTTGGTGCATATAGCTGTATAATGTTTATATTACACTAGAGATCAATAACAGAAAGCTTATGTTATCAGCTGAACTCATATCTAGATTAGATATACATTTCTCAAGTATTATTTTGATTTAGTTCTTTCATTATTTTAAATTATTCTAAGTGGGCTATGAATTACACATAACATATTTGTGTTTATAAAATCCCATGCCACCTTAGAGGATTTGATTCAGCTGATTTACATTTTCATAGGAGTTTAGTAGATACCCTCAATAAGGTTCACTTGCGTGAAGCTTATTAATGTTGAATGAATACATATTTCTCTCGTGTACAATTATTGGAAGTAAATCATACATATCTATCTCAGGTCTTTGGTTATTATTATTTGATTAACACAAACTGAAGAATTTTAGGAAAAATGCAGTTTATCTTAATGCAAGAGAGAATTAAGCACTATCAAAAAAAAAAATCTAAACCACATTATTTTGAAAAAATTATTAACCTTCTCATTGATTAAACTTTTACATTACCTCCAGCTTTTGTGAGAGTTAACACAGGGAACTATGCAGCACATAGCAAAGGTTCATAGTGCATGAATTCCTTATGTGTTTGGGAAAAAGTTTGTCTTGAATATATTGCAATACATGTATAAGAAACAAAGGACAATTCTAAGTATTATTTCATGTAAATATAAGCAAAACAATGGGATGAAAGCCTGTCTGAATCAGTAACAAAAACCTATTGGCTTCAAAGAGATCAAGTTTTCATCTCAGGTTTTCATGCAGAAGGTATGCGAAAGGTAAGAAGGTGTGTGAAATGTAAGAAGATAAACTTAGAATCATAGAATCTTAAGTCAGATAAGGCAGAAAACAAAGAACATGATAATGTTACACATCAAAAGGGAAATGCCTTGGCATTATGAAAGGTTAAAATGAAAGGGCTGCAAGATTTTGCTCACCTATCCATAGTGCAAGAAAAGTGCATTAATGAAACATGCAACAATATAGGGTATCCTTTGAAAATTAGCAGTTTGTCATAGTTTTAGTTCCAATCCCAAAATCTCAGAGGTTTGGCACCCTGAGAAACTGGGCACAGTAAGAGACAAACATACTGATGATTCACCTCAGAGTGAGGTATTATTTATGGTGATTACAAATTCCTGTACTTTTCAGTGGCAACGGAATCTGGGTTCATGGATGAGCCTTATATTTCATGTTATTCACCAAGCAATAAAAAAAGCCATTCTCATCTTTTTTTGGTTTAGTAACATCTAACAGTTCCATCACAATGAAGTATTCACAGTGATAGACTAATAGGAATGAAATATTGAGTAGCAGTCACTCCCTGAAGGATCAAATGGGTATCCAAGTAAAACTACTATATATATGACATATAAAGTGTAACTAGCAGTATAAGCATCCTTTTTCTGATTTTACTAACCTTGAATTCTTTTGACTATATTATTAATCCTACAGTCACTTATTTCATGCATCACGTTCTCTCAGCTATGAAATTTCTGCCACCTTGCCTGGGACTGGTCTAAACATCACGCTTGGGAGTCCACCATTCTCAAATGTGGTCTTTCTAGTGAAAGCTCTCACCATTTATAAATAACCAAGGCTTTCCTTAAACCCTCAGGCAAAATATTTACTTTAGAATCCTGCACAGAGATTGTAGTTGGTTAAAAGTGGTAAACTAAATATCCACTATGAGACTGCTATCCATTAAATTTAAGTAGAGTTAATTTTATCTTTCAAGACCTTTTTTTGTGCAGTGAACAAGCATTGCTTATGCAGGGTTTGAATACCATCCACCAGAGTATTTGATATGCTTCAATTTTCAGTACTTCCTGTTGAGGCTGTATCATGATTTTACTTTTCCCTGACAAAAGAAGCAAGAAAAACCTACCAACATGGCACTTAAACAGACAAGCAATGGCATGTGTTTCAGGCCTAGTTTCTATGAGTATTTCTTAACTATGCATTAAATTGATTTCAATATAGAATTCACAATAAGTACTGGAATAAGATGCAAGTGGAGGACTGTGCACACACCTCAGTGCTTCAAAATTTACTGTTCTGTGAGTGCCCTTCAGCTCAGTGGTCACAGAATTCAATCATAAATCATGGTCAAATCTAGGAAGTGAGTTTGGATCTCCACTTAGTTAGCAAATGTTATAACTGTGCTGTTAAATAATATGAGATTGACCCTGTTGCTGTAAATGTGTGCTCAAGAAAAGGTTGACCAAGTGATTTAACTGAAAGAATGTGGGTCTAAAAATTCCAACCAGAGATATTTGTTTGCTCTATTCCAAATATAATTACAACAATCTCATGTTCTATGCTTGATCTGTGCCCTCAGTGTTTCCTCCAGCATTTTCCAGGTAGCTTCTGCCCAGTGTACTAACTTACCATCTCTATACCACTCAGCACGAGGTTGCAGCCTTTTCAGGTCTGGGGTGATCAACATAGAACACTTGAGGGTCAGTGTTTCACCTTCAGTTGCAAAAGTAACTCCAAACTTCTCCAAAAACTGGACATCAATGTGGGTGAAGCAGACATCATACGACAGGGGTACTATGCATGACAAAATGAAAACATTCTTGAGTATTATTGTACTTGGCACAAACAGATTACTGTCCAATCTGAAGAGGAGATGAAGCTCTCTATTACACTGAATGCTGATCTAGAAATACAACTGAGAAAGCAAAAGCATCCAGACATCTCCTATTGTAACTGAATGCTTAGAAAGAAAAGCCAGAAAAAAAAAAGCCAATTTATTCATCTGTAAAATATTAATCTGATAAGAGTATATAAACTGCCTAAGCAAAACCAAAACTATGCTTACAGTGGAAGGGCATTATCCCGGCTGGGTGAGGCTCTTCACCTTCTCTGTACCCTGTAAGATAAACACAATAAACATTTAATTACATGAGCATTAGATTTATGCTTTGTTTAAATAATGAAAGTAGGACTTACTTCTCACAACCACAGCACAATTAGTTGATGCCTGCCCATGGATATTTGTTGCAACCGCTGAATAGGTAGCAGAATCATCAAAATCAGCTCTGAAAAGGCAAAGGAGGAAAACAGATGACTCTCTACACAAATACAAATTCTCTTAATGATTGATGTTACAAAACAAGTTATGTCAACCCCAGGGAAAGTGCTCTTTGCTGTTATCACACAGCGCAAGTGGCTGCTGAAAGACAATCAGAAAGTAGTGCTGGTTTTTACTGCAGTTTTATCACAGCTAAGTGGCAGGCTGCATTAACTTGAGTGAATTGGAAATGACCTTTAGAGGATGATCAAAAGGACAAAGCCAGAGGATGCCAGTCTGGCTATTCCTTTTCTGTATGCAACCTTTTTCCTTAAGCCGTCTTGCCCTTCTGCCATATACTTCAAGAAGACATGGAAGAAAAGTATACATGACACTTACAGAAATTTCTCCTTCTATGGCTATTCCCAGGGTAGAAAAAAAATTTCCTCGATTTTTATGAAAGAACTTAGCTTGAATGAAGTAACAATTTTGAAAAAAGTATGATAGTGAATTTTTATATTTCAGAATGAATCTTAAAAACAAAATCAGAATTTACTTCTGTTTTCTCCTCATAAACATACTAACTACTTTAATAGGAAAGAAAACCCTTTGGGTTTTAATCAAAATACTTTTTATTTGATCCAATTCAGTATTTTTTCTTGAACTTTTCTATTACTCACATATTCTACAATATGTCCATCAAAAAAATTGTTGATTTTTTTTTATTTCTTGTTATTTCTATTAGCTTTAATTATTAGATAATCAAAATGCTTTCTGAAACACAATTAAATCCTGCTTGTGTGTAGTTTATTTAGTAATTAATTTAATGGAAGTGACTCAGTGATAGGATATAATGATATTCTGCATACAAGCATTAAGTTTACTCTCAGAAGAATAAATCTGTATTTTCTTGGCAACTGTCATATGAAAGGGATGAGATTCTGGTTCACTTGTTTTCTAAGGGGTCATATATCCAAACTGTGGGAAAAGAAAGCATATGTAAAAGCGTTTGAAGTAAATTGCATAATAAGATATCAATTTTGGAATATGTAGCACCTGTGACAGGCACATCAGACACCTATTTTTCAGCTTCTGCATATACTCTGAACAGTGTCATATCACAAAAATGATAGTGTCTGTACTGTAATGTCTAAAGGACAACTTGATGAAAGCACTATTAAACTGAGATCTCTCTCTCCAAACATACTGGGCTAACAGCTCCTCCTGGAGGGAACTCTTCAGACACACATTTCACAAAATAAAGCAGTAAAATGCAAACTTTATCATACAATTAATTAACAAAGACACAGGGGTAAGTAAGTCCTAAGATTAGGCTATTTAACCAAAAAACTGCTGTTGGGTATGAACCCCTTGAGTGCCCCACTACAGCCTGGACAGGTAAAGTCTGGGAGGAAAAATAAACTTGATACTATTAAATTTTTTGTTTTGTTTTTAGGAAGGATTTTTAAAAATGCCAATATCTGATCACAGATCTATATAAAGCTTAACTGATTCTGGACTTGTTTGAAAGCTGCCAGACTTGATGACATTTCCTTGCACTAGCTTCCTTCCTAAAAAAGACCTTTTTTATTATCCCAGTTTCACATTATTTAACAGGTGATAAAATGCCAAAAGCAAGGTAAAACTGCAGTATAGACTTTTTTCCTAAGTCACGTTATAATGTCTCTATACTGAAATGCACGTAGTTCATACATTTATCACAGCTCAGTACAGTGTCTTGTTATAATGAAATTAGCTAACAATAAATGAGGCATACTGGAATTTTCTTACAAGAAAAGGCATTGCAGAGTTAACTATACTGGAACCGTAAGGTTTTCTCATCACTTTGCACCTCATCCCTACTTTAAGGAGATATTTATAAAGTAAATGGTACACAGTATATAGTATACCTTATAACGCATGTTATGTGTTAGCAAATTAAACAGCGTTACATCATCTGTCCCCAGAAACTGCATGTTGATCACCTTAGTGCTGACGTGTTACAATAGCACTTGGCACACCTTGGCGTGTGCCAGCTTCTCAAAAGGATGGCAGACACCCAATTAACTTTTCAAATGGATATATAGCTGTGCTCATTTCAGTCCCCTCCCCCTAGGAGCAGCAAAATACATGTCTTGATGAGATCTTCCTATTTGAAGTGGTCTCCAAGGCAGAGAAAACAGGAAAGGATCCTAAAAGTCTCCAGAAGAGACAGGAGATTCACAAAGGTGAGGGACTTTTTAGCCCAAGAAGTTCAATGTCTGAAAGCAGCTATTGACAGAAAAGTTAGTGATGGAATGATAATTCATTTTCTCAGGGAGAACAAAGGAAAGAAGTTACTGATCAAATGACTGACCACACTCTTACAACATCCTTTGGTTTCTCGAGGAGAAACAAGGCACTTACAGTTATTACAAACAATTCCCCAAGCCAAGCACTTTTTGCTGTTTAAGATCTCTACCCATTTTCTGGAGGTCACTGCTTTGAAAGTAATTTACAAATCCTTGCTATGATCCCTAACTTGACACCCAAGTTGAGAAATCAAATCATCTTAGAAAATGTATTACTCAGTGGAATGCTTTCAAATATAATACTAAAAGTGCATGGAGTTAGTGGGTAAGAGTTAACACAGCACATTTGTTTTATACCCACTCTGAAGAAAGTTGGCCAGGATAGCGAATCACAGAGGTCCTGACTCTTCTTTCATGACAGATAATGCTGTGACTGAGGATTATTCTGGCAGCTGTCTCCTTCCCTATGTGCTAAACCCCCTTGATTTCCTAAATTGCACTGTAAAGCTCATTGAGTCAAGACCAGCTAGAAATTATATTTCAAGGGTGTGGTCTCTCCAACAGTTATTCTTGCATCACAATGGAGAATGTGTTTTCCAACCTTTACAAAGGTCAGATAAAATATGCATAGAATACATTTAGATAGCATGAAGTGTGAGTGCATAGCTGTATCTATCCCAAGGTACTAATATTTTTTGTGAAAATTAAATTGCCCTGAATCCATATGAGGTTCTGAAGTGCTAATATTTGTGCAGTGAATATTCCCCAGGCAGATACATCTGTTTAAAATGCATATATTCATCCATCTGCCTAGTGTACATTTAAACACAGGAGTTAAGAGTGAAATAATATTTTTGCTTGAATTGGAACACAATTCAGTGCATGTCAAGAACAGGAAGCACTGCATAGTAAATTACAGAGTTAAAATTTCCTCCCTTGGATCCAAGACAAAATTTTCAGTGGTGTGGATATATGTCATCAAAATGTGAAAATACTCTATGGAATTACCATCTCATGCACTGATTCCCCAGTCACACTGAATCTGACTCTTTGTTTGGTTGAGTTTTGTTTTTACTGAAGAGGGAATCTCTGTTATGAGGTGGCCACTTCCCTACTATTGCAGCTTATAATGGACAATGACTGACAGGTCAGAAGGTCACAGACCATTTCATCTGAGGGCTGTTGCTCGCATTTCAGCAAGGAAAGAAGGGCAGGAATTCAAGCCTGCTGCCTATACACTCACTGGTACTGCATACTTGCAAAGCCCTGGGAGCTGCAGTTTATCACTCAATTAACCCTATTCTGCTCAAAGACTCTTCCTTCTGCACTGGAAGACTGCCTTTGCTGCAATGCCTCTGCTCTACTGCTGCTTATAGCAGGAGAAAAAGCAGGTCTCACTACCTCTCTGCTCAGGCTAAAACATCTGAAATCTTTTGTGCCTAATCAAAATAAATAGCGCTACACTGACTGCACAGTGTCATGTGTTAAATAAGAACAGTTGGAAGAGAAGAGTCATTCAATTTTTAAGCTTTTTTTTTTTTCTTTAAAGCAATGCTGGTGGTGCGAAATGGAGCGCCTGGTTAGGCGGCCCTGCCTCGTGGCAGCAGGTATTACACTGCACTCTGCTGGCTCTATCACACATTTCTGCTGATGCAACCACGAACCTTTTCTGCTGCAATTGTAAAGCACTTCTTAAGCGACGGCTTAATAAAATAGGAAAGGGCCCTATTAAAAGACAAAATACCCCCAAACTTTGAGCCTTGTATAGGTGAGATTGTGCAGCTACATCATACTCAGAGAACTCTGGAGAACTGAACCTCCCCCTCTGTTCATTCTTCTATCCAGCCTCAGTCATCTCCCCTGCCTGCTCACTGTCAGGTGGGGGTCAGGAATGTCCTCAGACTGAAACATACTGCTGTCCCCTCTAAGCTCCAGCGGATGTACCATGAAGTGCAATGTAGCCATTCACAGCTGCATAAATCTAAGTGATTTGTGCCAAGAGTCATCACAGTAAACACACAAACAAAAAACCAAGCCTGTTGCTAGACAAGTAGTGGCAACTAAGCAATTCAAAATGCTATGATTTTTGATGACTAAGTTATACACTAAGGCAGAATATATTTTGCAGCTATGCTATAAAGCAATAGGACATCTTCATCTCAACACCTCTGATATAGAAATCTTGTATTATATTCCTATCTGTAGATAAATTAGGTGGGATAAAGGAATACACTTAAACAAACCCTCATATTCTCAGACACATATCGATCAATCACTTCAAATACCAGTAGCCTTCCCTCAGAGCATTCCTCGCGGTATTCTCTGAATCACGTATCAGAAGTGAGATGAGAGATGGAATGAACCACTACCCTTGTGCAGGCTGGCAATATCTCTCCTATAATTCTGAGATGTGTGAAAAAAATAATGAAACTCCAAGCCCCTTTTCTTTACTGCTCAAGGAGAACTTAAGCTCAAACTTCCATTTGATGAAGTGTTAAAGGAGGAAGAAAGTGGCATTATATGATAATGATAGGGCTGATTGCAGCAGAAGATGTCTTGAATTGAGTACAGAGCATCATGAAAATATGAGACAGAGAAATGAAAATGATCTGGTTAGGGTAATGGGCCCTGGAAGACGGCAAACAGAGGGTATGAAACTGTGTCCAGTTACTACTTTAAGTTGATGAGGTGACATTCTGGTTTTGGTGCCTCAAGAATTTTTCCATTGGTATCCAGGAATACTCATAGGAATAAATATCACACTTGCATCAGAAGGAAAAGTTCACTCCCAGAGTCTCACTGAAGGGACAGAAAGGTAGCCAAGAAATTCCAAGGCCATTCTGAGTGACTGCAGATCAGATGACATGCAGCTCAGCACTTTGGTATGAACAGCTGAGAAGAGCACAGAAGTTGACAGGTAGAAAATCCCAAGAGTTCTATTTTACAGAAAAAAAAATACTCCAGATATATGTACATAAAGATACTTATGGAAAATCAAGAGCAAATTGATACATGCTTATATAAAAAACATTAATAATATATATATTTTAACCACTGCCTATACATCCATTGCTTTCAATACAAGAGTCGCCTAATGGTAGGAATGCACTATCAAAACATTATTCCATTTCCTGCATGTTGATTTTTGATTTTCTGTCTTGTGGGACAGAAAATACAGCTGATAGTCAAGTTTTGAAATAAAATACATTAGTTGTAAATAAACAAATTCAAGGCTAGAAAATTGAATTCAATTAACTGTATCAATCTGTGGTAAATAAATCATAACAGTTCCCAAGGTATTCTTTTAAGAGAAGGGAAGCCTGAGGGAGAACAGCTAGTTATCTTTAGGTGGCAAAAAGACCACACTGATGCACAGAAGAAAAGTGAAATGGAGCAACGGTCTCTGAAGATGACAGCTTGGTTGAATGTGAGGGATCCTGCATGAATGCCTGCAGGTGTGCAACTAAACAAAGGATGAGTGTGGGAACCTGAGTAGATGCCAATAAATGACTCGGTGGTGTGTCTGATTAAACATCCTTGGTCTGAATGCTCCCAAAGCTGATTGTGTATGGTAACTAAATGACTGATAACCATCACAGGAAAGAAAAACAGCACCAAGGGGATGTAAGCCACCAGTACCCTTCAGCCTGATGTTACAGAGGCTCAGAAAGCAGCATCAGCACTGATTCTCATGTCTTCAAATAGCCATTTACTCCAAAAATGACACAAAATGAACCTACATACTACATATCCAGCATCTGGACCCTACAAACAGTTGCTCATGGACACTAACCAAGGGAAATAAACACAGTCACAGACACTGACTGACTGTGAGTCACAGGCACCAAAGGTCCATCTCCTGACTGTCACTCACAAATCCAGACAAATTAATTTTCCATTTTCTCTGCTGCAAGGGAGAGGATTGCAAGAGGACAACTTAGTTTTATCTTTTAACCTGCTGCTCTCATCCCCAAAAGTAATGTACATGGGAAGGATCAGCTGTGTTGAGACATCTGATTGATGCAGCAGTCAGCAAGTAATCCATGTTCTAAGAGCAAAAGATTACATGAGTGTTTTAGAAGTACTTGTAAGTATTACTACTCCTTGAGAAGCATCCCTTAAGAAGCAGCAACATAGTGATTCTTGCTGCCAGCTTCTGCACAGAAGTGTTTCTCCCATCCTGAACTATGAAAAGGTAAGCACTTGGGCTGGACAGTTTATCCGGGACTGCTACAGGATGAAAAAGGCAAGTAGTCTTCCCCAAAAGCAACTGTACTAATGCCGCAAGACTGTGCTTGGGGCTGCTTCCACTGGTGACAGATGGTGACAGGATAGAATATGAAATGTTTAGCTAGCAAGGTGTTAGCCACAAATATACAGCTGTTTCAGCGCAGCTGGTGCTCATGTTCTGAATAAATTAAAAGTGAGGTTTTGTGTCTCTGCTCTACATATTAGCTTTCTTTTTAAACACCACAGTCATGTCTTAATTTTTCTTTGGGTTTTTACATTTTTACAAAACCTTGTACCACATCACATGCAAAATTGTTCAGGACAGCACAGGATTAGTATTGGGAAGGTGTTCTACCCCGGCATTTTCTATATCACAAGGTTAACATTATTTTGAAAAATTCAATTAATTAAATTAGAACCTTTTTAAAAAAATAACTTACACTTCCTTACCTTTTAGAGAACAAAAAAAATGGAGACCAAAATGCAAACAGAATCTAACATATAATACTAATAACTAATCATCCTTGTGTGATCAGCTATGTTTTTGCTTACTTTAAAGAACTTCTTCATGGCAAGAACATAAAATATAGACATTTTTCACTTTGAATGCTGAGAAGATATAATTCTAATAAAGAAAAGAACTACCATTCTTTCAGCTACTTCTCTTTCCTTTTTTTACCCTCTTGTAGATTGCTGGAGTTAAATAAGTGAAATATCTAATTTTTCATTTCATTTTCACGATCTAATATTCAGCTGCTTAGTTAACCTTCTCTGCCTAAATGCATGCACCACAGAAAATTGTGCTGAATCTAACAACTGTCTTGCAGCCTTTGTGTGAATTTTTAATTGTATTTCGTACAAAACGCTTTGCTTAAAGTATACAAAATTATTGTATACCCTAGAATAATCTACCTGTTTATATGCAACATATGTACTCCATATTTGCTTTCAATTCTGTACTTGGTTGGATCACTTGCAGGGCTAATTAATTCTTCATTTTTGTACCTGAAAATCAAGAAAAAAAGAACTAATTAGTATGCATTAGTATTAATTTAATAGATTTTTACATCCAGATATCATTCACTATCATCTGAGTTCTCTCTATAAATCTTCTCTACTTGCATAGAGAATTTTCCAGCATGTATAGACAGTTACACACTTAGCCATGAAGGCAAAAGGGAGACTATCACTCTGGTAAGTAATTGGAAAGAGATGTACAGCCAAACCAGAAAAGCAGTGGAGAGAAGATAGCACATGACTTGAACTTTCCAATCCACTTGCCCGGACAAAACACATGTAAAGCAAACTTTGGCAGACCGCAGTGAAGCACTTCAGCACAAACAAGGAACAAGGAAAGCAGCAACAGGTTTGTGCCTCAGGTTAGATTGTGTGTCTCGCCTGGGGCCTGCATATATACAGGACAGCACTCATCCAGAGAGTAGACCAGCTTCAGAGACTTTTTGTTCATGTCCACCTCAAGAGAGGCTGACACAAACCAAACACAGTTACAGTCCATGACACTAATGTACAAGTTTACACAGGCTTAGCAAGTAGTCTGTCTATTTTGCCATTTGCTACTTCATCATGAGGGAATTCAATGGCCAGAAAGACTGGAATGCCTTCCACAGTCTGCCTTCTGAAATACTCGAGTTTGCTTCTCACATTGCACAGGGCCATTCAGCAAGCTATCCTCCCACTCCTTCCACTGCAGTATCAACTGCTACAATCCAGCACATCTATGAGGATTATAAAGGAGGTTTAACGCAGCCATTATGTATGTGACACTTATCAGTTATGCCATAACTTACAAATGAAAAAAGCTTAACAACATTTTTAGAGGGCTAGGAAAGTCTTTTACCATTGTACAACAGGGGTGGGAAATCCTTGTACAGTGAAGCAAAGGCTCACAGACATCTTTTCCCAGACAGTGTGAGACCTCAGGCGTACTAGTATTTCAGGAGCTCGACTTATACTTTCCTCAAGCACGTGCCTTTCTAGAGCCATGTTTTCTTCCACCTATTAAACACAAGAATAAAATGGAAAAAAGCCCGTCTAGCACAAGACTCAAATAGGGTAGAAAATCTTGAGCCCATAAATTTAAAAGATGCTAAATCACTATTGGCATTTGAAACACAGGCCTTAGTTTCAGTATATCATATAATTCTGCTTGAATAGGAACAAAAAGTTTTGGCATCATACCATCCTTTGTACTTCAAGTCTATCCAGATGCTCTCTAGCACGGTGCCTGGCTGTGTGAATCTCTTTTTCCAAAACTGACAGCTCATTGGCAAACCGTGTTCTTTTCTCTTCACTTGCATGAGTGCTTTGTTCATGAGTTCTATAGGACAAGAAAACATATCAGGTAAGAATAATCAACACAAAGCGTTAAGATTGTTGTTCATACACATTAGGCAACAGGGAACTCTGAAACCGCATCAAGAAGATGTAAAATTTAGTTTAAGAAATATTCATAGATTCTATTTACCTATCCTAGTGAGCATGTAAAATGAATATGATTTTTCTTTCATTTTCTTTCCCCTGTATATTGGTGCCATAGACAGCTTCAGATTTTGAAAGCTGGAATGATCACATCATACCCCTCAGTCCTAGTCCTCTGATAACTGAGATTAAGAACCTGTCTGGCTTCCTTCTGGCCCCTAATTTTCCATCCCATCAACATAAGAAGGCAAAGGAGTGCAGGCATGTTTTGTGCCTTTTTGCATCTTAATAAGAGTTGGGCCTTGCTTACGGTGTGCCTCTTGCCCTAGCAGCTGGGAAGCTCTCCATGGGTTGTATCAGTTGAGCTCACCTGAAAAATACAGACCAAAGAGTTCACAAGGATTTGATGAAATCCATGCAAAAAAGCTGTCCTTGGACAAAGGTGACTAGGAAGTATTCTAGAAACTACCAGAAAAAGACAGTGTTTTGATTAAATTGTGGGTTGTTCTGTGAAAACCACACTCTCTAGATTTCTCGAAACTCCTAAAGAAACCCACATCCAACTTGTAAAAGTTTTTAGCAGGAGCTAGCTCAAGCTCCTGCATTCTTGCCTATTCAGTAAGTAGACTATGCCACTCTTTGCCCTGCCAACAGGACAAAAGAAGGGAACTAAACATCAAACATTTCTAACATGTCTGTCATTATACAATATGGCAAGACTTTTAAAGCACAACCAAGCATGCCGCACAGCAAATGAGAAGACTTGCATGAAGTGCAGTGTGAGCGGTAGACCAAGAAGTTATTTGTCTGGTATTTTAAAGAATATTTCTTTTACCATTTCAAAGTATTTTAAATACCAGCCTTCTTCTGTCACATTTTTCTTTTTAATTGATAAAATTTGAGAGTTTCTTATAAAATAAATTAGAACATACAAATGTGATTTTCCTAGAACCTTCCATTTCTAAGATATATCTTTCAAAACAATGGAAGTACCAGAACGATATGGATGTATATGATTTTCACAACACATTTTCTACAAAAAAGGCAGAAATTGTTCTTGTAGTATAAATCATCTATGTGTTTGATACTGTCACTGTAGAGCATGGCAGAGTCAAATTCACAAGAAGGAACCTTGCCATCAGCAGCACACTTACTATAGGACTTCATTTCAAGGCTGTAAATGAGATGCGACAGTACATCCCCTTGACGTTAAGGAAAGAACTCTAAAAGTTTAAATTGATCTAAATCAGAAATTTAGGAATAATGGAGTAGATCTATTAAAAAATTATTTGGAATCCCAGGCAGATTCTGATTTATTTTGGTTTTAAAGCTGTTGTCAAGGGTCAGAGAGAAGATTAAGGAACAACTCCAGGGTGAAATATGAGACTGAAAGTGACAGTCATTTAGCACTTACTCCAGCCAAAATAGATTATTGAAGAAGAGTGATAGAGAAGCCTCCAGACTTGTCAACTGGAAAAAAGCCCCAATAGAAGAGCAGTTTTGAATGGGACCAGGCCCATTACACAAGTCAGAAGGGACCAACAGAGCTTTACCTTTTCCTGGATTCTTGTATTGCTTCATGAGCCAAGCTGCGTGCCCTCCTGGCACAGAGTCTGCATGTCGTTTTTCCCAGGCCAGGTAATTCATAAGAAGCAGCCTGTCTGGAAGCAGCCCTTCAAAAATAAAAGATGTTGCTATAACCCAGTGATTCTGGTAAAGCACAAACTTACAAAAGTCAAAGAAATTACTTTAAATGAGCTGAATACCATGACTGAGCACAGCTCAGAGAGAAACCCACTTTGCACTCCCCACTGACTGCAGTAGAGTTCCGTTTCTACTTGTTCTTCAAGGGCTCATCATTATCTGTCACTGGGGATTATTAGGCATTTCATTCTATTAAATTTATATTTGTCTCAGTCTCCAATCATTCAAGTTCTACTATAGCACTTCAGTGAACTAAGAGAGTACAAGCCTAGCACACAAGTCACACAGAATCCCTAAAACATTATTCCTGCCTTCCTATACATCACAAAACCTTCAGCATTAACTCTTCTCAGTTGTAAAGTAAGTTGGACATGCTAGACAGCTAGCTAGGCTAGCTATGCATCTTAAATACTGAGAAGGGAGGCCAATGATTCTTAAGCAACCAAGAATCAATGCTCCAGACATTGAGACACGAAGAACGTGTATCTTGTGACTAAAACACTGATTTTTCACGTGAGTGGAGTTAATAATTTAACTTTTAAAAACGAAATTGAATGAGAAATCTGTAATTATAAATAGCCAACTTCAGAAGAAATGTGCTCATATCATATGGAATAATGGATAAAAATTTTTTTCTGTGATTTCTAATAAATTTTATGACAATTTTTTTGAAGTCAGATTTTCAATCAGAGTCTAAAAGGAAGTGTCATGGGTTCAGCAGCAGCAGTCATTTTTCTTTAAGCAGTAGCTGGTGAGCACTGTGTTTTGGATTTTTCGGCT
>JASSUY010020378.1:0-28556 GCA_032466535.1 Forpus xanthops
AGGCTGCTATGAGGTCTCCACGCAGCCTTCTCTTCTCCAGGCTGAACAGCCCCAACTCTCTCATCCTATCTTCATAACAGTAATTTTCATACTTTTGTTTCTTTTTACTTTTCAGAAGCCTTGATTGAGAAAATGTTGCAATATTTTCAATTCTCAAGCAGAAAACCACAACAAGCCTGCTTATATCTGTATTTTTAAAGTCTATATGCATTCCCCTCTCTCCTTGTGCCTTACAACAACCATATACAATGGGAGAAATTATGTACTGTTCATATTAATGCTCTTTCAAAAGTTAAGGTCTTGTTCATGTTTACATCCTCTTATACATAGTCCTTTCATATCTGACATAATTGGTTGTCCAAACAATGCTAACGCTATCTTCATTTCTGCCAAAGTATAGATATTTTTCTCAATCAGTCCTGATATTACCAAGTACGAGCTTTTTGGGATGCCTGCTAAAATGGATATAATCATGTTTGTCATCATTTCTCTATTTTATTACCAGCTTTTTTTCTGTGATGAACAGAACTTGAATTGATGACTACCTTTCTAATGTTTCTAGATCTTTGTTGCTTTCATTTATTTATGAGCTTATGATACTCCAGCTGAAGCTGAATCCTCTGTGAAGATAGCTTGTTTATTATCATTAATTGCAATGGACATAATTAATAGCATGACACTAGGCAATGCAAACACTGTCAAACACAGGATATGACAGAGTCAAATAGATCCAGTTTAACTTCTATTGAAGACATGATGAAATGCTTAGCAAGTTACCAGAGATGGTGCCATAAGATTAACTCTTCTTGTTAATGGCATAGAAAAATCAATGTTACTTTCAAGAAACTGCTGATAAAAGATTATAGAAATATTTTGTCTCCTATGGGTTACAACTGCCCCTGTTGCCCTTGTCTTTTAAATTCTTTATTAGAAGATTCAAAATACTCCTGGTGACATGCTTATTGTAAACATTTGGATTTTCATAAATTCAAGTTTAAGAGCCGTCTATTTCTATTCCTTTGGGAATATAGTTCCCTGGCACTCCAAGAACTTTAATTTCCAAGAAAGATGCATGATAAATATTACATATAGGAAGAGTGATCACTAATTTGTACATAGGTGTGTAAAATTTATACATGCGTGCATATAATCTAAGTCACCTTCACTGTAGTTTTTATTTACCTAATTTTGTTTAGCAGAATGTGGCTCAGATAGACATTATATATATGCTTTGTCCCTTTTAAAACATGAAAGGAAAATGTGAAGGTACTCATGCATCAAAAGAGTATATATTATGCCCCTAATCTTATTCATACCTAAGGAACTCATTGCCTAAAATATTTAAGCATTGTAAAAGCTCTAAAAACACGTCTTTCAGCATCTTTTTGCTGTAATAATAAAGCTTGCCTCTTCGTTACAATGTAGTAGGGTAGATGAACATTATATCCCTTAGACTGTCAAATAAAACCGCTATTTCTGAGGCATATCATAGAATCAGAGTCATAGAATAGTTAGGGTTGGAAAGGACCTTAAGATCATCTTGTTCCAACCCCGACTCTAGCTCTCTTACCTATCTTACTTTACTCTAAGCAGATTGATCAGACTTATCAGCAATTTGCTATCTTGAGTTTATTATTTCTGAGCTCTAATGAAACATCTCTTGCTCCTCTGTCCAAAACTGAGATGACTTTGTATATGCTGCTTTTGGTAATACTGACTACTTTTGCAGCTATGTCACTATGCAGATTAACATCTAATTTGTTTTCCCATTATCACCTCAAGGTGTCTCAGTGATATTTCTTCAGAGCCATTTCCTGTCAGCTCCTCTATTTTTCATTTTCCCCTGATGAACTTCCTATAGTCATTATGAAATTTTACTAAGATAACCTATTGTTGAGATATACAAGACAACAAATACTCTTTTTAAAAAACAATCCCTCAATAATGATGATGAAATGGAAAACCCTAAAAATCGCCATGTGAACTTCATAGTAATATTTCTTGCTCTTTATCGGAGCAGGCACATATTTGCCAAGATAATTAAGTATTTTCATAAATATTTTCCTTGCAATTTATATCAGTAAATAGCTTGAAAAACAGATTCCTTCAAAGAAATTGGAACCAATGCTGTAGTTCAACCAACTGGGAGGTGCATTCAGAATTTATTTTTGTATTCATTACAGCAACATGAGAGATACTGTTCATTGTTCAACATAATTCTGTCTCCATATTTAGCTTTACACTGTAGGTCTTCCTATCTCTTAAAAATACCTTAAGCCAAATAAATCAATTAAAAAAAAATCAATTAAATTAGTTGTCAACATGATTACTATGGAACTTATGATACCATGTACCTTTTTCCTTATAATACCGATGAAGAGGCTAGATATATCTGATGAATACATCTAAAGATTTTAAATCACTACAGAAATTAAGTTAATTACATCTCACTAAAGGCAAGGTTACTCAAATATAAAGTTATTTGGAAAAACATTGATAATCCTGATGTTTTTTGGAGTGGTGCCTTGGTTCAGATAAACATTATCTTGTTCTCTATCATAATTAATGTACTATTTTATATATGCATATATAGACACACACAAAGCTTGTAAACTGAGGCACATCTACATCTGTGTTCAGTCTCTTAAACAAGTATCATATTTATACAATATTTAGTTATAAGTTACTTGCTAATGAACATTTACCTATTTCCTACAAATTGTGTACTGATTAATGAATGCAGAAATTTTTCCATGCCCCATGACCAATAATCACACCGAGAATATTTAGTGCTTCATATCCTTGATTTGATTGTCTATATTCTGAAACTGCAATGCTTGCACACAAAGCAACCACTTC
The DNA here is from genome assembly GCA_032466535.1 of Forpus xanthops. NCBI lineage: Eukaryota > Metazoa > Chordata > Aves > Psittaciformes > Psittacidae > Forpus > Forpus xanthops. The sequence goes on from JASSUY010020378.1 coordinate 2,860, forward strand.
CTGGCAGTAAGTACGTCATAGATGGCACTATCTTCTGAACTACCATTTAGACTTTAATTATTATGATTGTTTACAGGAAATCTGTTGGAGAAATCTGCCATGTAGGTAAAATCACTGAACAGAAATCTACCATGTAGGTAAAATCCTTGAACACTGAATCATTGGTAAAATCATATGCAGCTTCTCTTCCAGTGACTTGGTGCTATGTTCCACAAAGAAATATACAGAAAACAGCATCATCTGTAGTCATGTGCACAAAAGTGAGCAGCTTAAAAAAAAATGAAGGCTTCTTATGTGGTTATTTTGATCCTTTATCAAAAAAACCCAACCAATAAAAAAGACCCAAACCAAAACCAAACAGCAGTAACTGACTTTAAGCTGATTTTTAAAAGGTGAGATATTTAAATAACCCACTTAGTTATGGATTATTTCTTTCTAGACCAATAAATAGAAGATTAATGTCTAAATTACTTATATATTCATGGTTTCCATACATGTATTTTATAAATTATAACTAGCATGGTTTATGATTTTGTTGTAAGCATAATTTCTTTTCATTTCATCCATATTTATATTTCTGACCTGAATATAAAAAGCACAGATAACAAAGTAGTATTCTCATGCTTAATTTGTAAAATAAAACCAAAACAAAATCAGAAAACTATCACAAAGCATTGACCTAAAAGCATAGAAACAATGTAAAAATTCACTCAAGAAAGAAATAGACCCAACTATCCATGTCATTAGTTTAGTAAACCAATTGAACAAAATCTACCATGCAAAGAGCAGGACAGAACCTGCTTCCCACCCCATGTAACAGTATTGTGAGTTCACCAGGCAGATGTTTTTCTTCCTTCAGTCTTATTTCCACACATCAAACTACAAGCTTGCATGCTTTCACATGGCTGTGAAAACAGCATTGGAACTGTGAATACCCAAGTCCGAAATAACAGAAAGGAAATAAAACAATGATATTTGAATCGCAATTTCAAGACTTGTAGTTCATACAGGTTTGTTTCCTGTTTGAGTACATAGCATTATCTGTAATACAACAGTATTGGATTTTGTCTCACTAAACTCTTTATTAACAACAGGGGAAAGAAAGTGAAACTGACCTAAAATAAATGGAGAATATTATCTAAAATATGTTAGCAACCCCTGATGTTTCAGACTTTGTTAAGGAATGGACAAAGCGTCTGGCAAAATTTAAAGAAGCTGAGAACTCCAGGCAGAGCAGCTGGCAAGGACAGATCCAGCGTCAATGATAAAGACAAAGGTCAGGGGGCAAATGTATGAAAATTACTTTGTACAAGTGAGGACGGCAATACTGTCACATTTGTCATTTCCTTAGAGCCTCTGACAAAAAATTCCCTTCGATCAGGACCCAAGTGAGCCTTACAATATGAGACCGTAATTCCCTTTTGGGCATGAACCTTTTTATATGCAGTGATAGCCTAAAGATTACTGAAACAGGAACAACCAACACCACTTGGTCACACAGAGAAATCACACTGGAGCCATCTCACAGTTATGAAAGATTCCTTGCTACTAGAATGGCTTCAAAAGGACACAGGCAGTGCAAGATACAAAGCATTTCAGCAACAATGATTCACAAACATCAGAATTGGAAGCAAAATATTTACTAGAGCTTCCAGTCACACACGAGCCCTGCTGAGTATGATGCCACAGCAAGGTGGGAGAAAGAAACATGTTTTGATATAAGACACCACCCTACACAGGCAGGCCTGATCCTCTTGTTCCTTTGTAATGCTACTGGGCTCTTCAAGAAAGGAAAGATTAGTATCAAACTCTAAGCATGTTATTTAGGAAAGTATACATATACCGGTATATACTGGTCTCTGCACACGGATGATAAAATTGGCCTCTGATTGAAATGGGAATAAGGACACTAATCACAGTAATATTTTTTTTTCTGAACTCCTTAGCAGAATAAAAGCTCTGTATCTGACATGTTTGCCCTTCTATGTTTGTTTTTGCATTTCCCACATCTGATGGAAGAAAATATATGCACACATGAGATCTGCCACTTTGCAGCAAAATGATCCATATTCATACCTGACAGTGCAGCATCTTAATCCTGTCTTCAGATTAGATAGTTGCAATGTGAAGTGATAAATGCTGAATTGATCATTAATACTGATAAGTTTCTCTGTGCAAATGAAGGTCTAAAGGCACCTCAATCCTAGGAGAAACATTCAAGTTAAAAAAGGAATGTCACTTGTACAGAATATTCTCTCTGACCTTATGATGTCCAGCAGGACTGGACAATACACAACACACCGTTAGTATTATTCCCAAAGGAAGAAAAATCCAGCTGTATAATCTAAGAGTCCTCTGTGGCAGTGTAGTATTCAGCCAGAATTAATCATGGCCATAATGGATGGTAACATAAACACAATGCCTTCGTTATTAAACTCTAACTTCAAAGTCATAACACTTCCCACGCAGCAGCAGTACAATTCATAAATTAGGGAAAGCATTTGACATTCATTTTTTAAATAACCCGTTTCTGAAATGGAACAATGGGTCAAGAGAAGTCAATTACTATTTACACATTTACTCAGCTGTATGACAGCTGCAGTCATAGGTAAAGCACACACTTGCGTAAGGGAAGAAGGCTGTTGAGAGCAGAAAACTAACCCGATAATTTTCCATGGCTGTCTCCATTCTCAGCTTCGCTCTATGCCATCTCCCACCCTGCTCCACAGTGAAAAGAAGTTTGAGCAGGGAGCTAGTGTTATAATTGCACTAAGTAAAACACTGCATTGCTGAGCTGACTCTCCCCAGAGAGCCACAAAGGGTGAGAAGAGGTCTGAGTTTACTGTAACTGCCTCACTCTGCCCTCGACTGGGCCTGCAATGAGCTGTGCCTCTGGATAAAGGCAAAGCCTCATAACAACAAGAAAAGGAGAAGGGAAGAAGGAAGGACATTGCTTCCTTTCCCTCCTGGTACTGGTGCGTATAAAATTAAAGAGAAATTGAGAGGTAAAAGACGAAAATAAAGAGCAGGGGGAAAGCAAAAGACAAAATATAGAGATTAGTGGAAGTGATAGGAGAAAATAAAAACAAAACCAGGGAAAATATTTGCACTATCAAGGAAGCAATGGGATAAGGAAGTTACTCTTCAGTTACTGTTAGGATTTTGTTTACCCAAAGCACAGTGTTGAAATATAAAATGATTAACAGCCAATGGAGTAAGGAATATTTGTAACCATCTATCACTGTAGGAAGTTAATTCAAGTTCACGTAAAAAGAAATATCAAACTTGCTGGTATTTAAAATTAAGACAAGGTTAGATTATTTTAAATTAAATCTTAAATGCAGGTGAAATTTATAATTTGTTGTACAGCTGCTGACATTTTTGGTTTTCCCCAGACTCTTGGAGAGGCTCAAAGGCTTTATCTCAGAGAAGAGAGGGAGAACAGGAATCAAATTCCTGCTGAAAAGATGTGTATGTAAGAATATTCAATCTGTGGTATCTCATGGTTCTGATCACAGTCGTTGACTTTAAATCAGCACAGCTCATTGTTAAGGAGGAGAAGATATGGTATGAGGAAACAATTCACGCAGGTATGCGTAGGGAAGTAGCTAACCTAGCAAAGTATATTTCCAGATGAACCAAAAACTTTTGTTATTATTAAGGACCGTGATGCAGCCACCCCACAGTTGATTTCTATCACCAGTTACTCTGGGCAGTCCTTTGTATCTACCAAAGTTAATCTTAAATCCTTGAACATTCTTTCATCTTTTGTAGTGTTTTATACTCACTTTGCACTAATGTATGATTTAAGAGTCAGACTGGGAAAAGGACAGTAAAGTCACTGATCTCTGCCTGCAGAGATGCCTGGTGGTTTTAAATAACATTTTAATTTGAATTATAATAAGGTTAAGAGTGGGATTCTGAAAAGTTCCTGATAAGCAACTCCATAGGCCATTACAGCTGCAACCATCTGAACTTAAGGTCAGGGAGGTTTTGTTCTAATGATTCATATTTCATTTTGCTTTAGCTTCTGTATGTTTTTTTAAATCAAGACATTGATTGCTCCTAAACATGTCTCTGACACATGGGATGAGGCTCTGAAAGGTTACCTCAAGATAACAGCACATGCAGAAGCCTCAAGTGTTAGCTTTGGAATGTATGAAAGATCCATTTGACAAATAATCAGAGTAAAACTGACTGCACATGGGCAAGTTTGTCACAGAATTGGAAAGCTGTTCGTCTATCTTCTGCACCAAGTCACAGCTGTAACTGCAGTCAAGGCTTTGGTCTTGTGTGAACACTTCATTTACCTACCAAACGAGCAACCAAGTACCTCACAAAGACCTTGTTGAGTAGAGACTGCTGGACTTTGGTTTTGGAATCAGCCTTTAAATACTACCCACAGAATGCAAGTCAATCACACAGCACCAGAATTTTCATACAAGCTACTGATTAGAGGAAGAATCTGATTACCAGCAGGTAATTTAACCTTCCTTCACCCTCCATTCCAATGGGGGCATACTAAAAAGGAAGGTCTGCTTCAAGCAAACTCTTTCGGACACCAGCCCACCTCAAAGGTTGGCAATCCCTGTTAATCACTCTAAAGTGCATTGCTGATTTCTTTACTAGTGAAACTGCCACTTGTCAAGCTGCTTGCAGTAGTGTTTACAAGCTGCAGATGTAAATCATGATATAACCATAACAAGGTGACAGCAACAAAATGTCCAAGCTCCTTTGAGGAGACAAAAAGACAGGGAATAGGACAGAGCTGCTCAATTGTTAATTCCCTGAAACTGAACACAGGTTGTCAGATTTATTCAATATTTTTTTCAGTTTTAAAGAAAACATGCACCATTGATCAATGGATATTGCTGAAAGCGATCCACTTCACAGAGTTGTGGGTCCCACTATAAAAAATGTCAAAGGAGGGACAAAGTAGGAGGACATTTGGAGATGAAATTACATCTTGTCCTGTGATATCATCTGTGTCCACGGTGCCCTTTGGCAGGGCCAAGATGCATTACTATTGTAACAAGGAGTTGATAAGAAGACAAAGATATTTGTATTTCTCTCCAACTATTCTGCATGAGGCAAAAATAAACTTCATTTAACTGCAAACACACCACCTTTGATATTTGCTTGAACTCATATCATGAACCCTTGAATGTCTTGCAAGGACAAAGCTCCTTACCTGAACCAGGTTGACTGAAAAATGGAGAAAGTAGAGAGGTCTGAGTGATAATTTTGTCAGGACTACATAATAAATCAGAAAAATAGCAAAGAACATTGATCTTCACTCAGTAAAATGACCTTCTGTTATCCTGAGTTAATTCTGTTATTAAACAGCTTGCTAATATCTACTGTGGCAACAGATCCAAACCTACTGTTTCAATTCAAAAAACATAATAAAAAGTGGCTTTTGGGGCATGGGGGCATAGCTGTTTGAAACCCAGCTAAACTGCTGCGACCTCTGTGGGTTCCAAGTTGGCCTTCACATGAGATGTACAGCTGGGGAAAAGGGAGAGTGAGTGATGATGGCCTTTTAGTCCCTATTACAAACCAGACCTAATCTGCACAGGTCAGTGGAAGGCTTCCCTATACTTTACATTCTTCAGCTGTGTTACAAAGCTTGTTGACTTTTATTGACTTTTTGAAAGAAATTGTGTATATGTGAAATTGAACACACAAACAAGAACGCTAGGAACACACTGAATGGCTTATTCCCAACACTCACAGCGTTTCATTACTAATTACAAGTTAGTCTAATTTACCACTGCAACTTAAGTTAAAAAAATATGTTGAAGTACATTCTTTAAGAGTAGCTTAAATGTTGCAGCTAGCATGCATCCAAACACTTGATACCCATGTCTATAAGAAACAGTCATGAAGCCACAGTATAAGCCCATTTTATTTCCTTCAATCCTGTTAAAACATGAAGATATCAGCAGAAGCAGGCTTAACACAGATGCTTAAACTGCACTAAGGTTGCATTGTTGACTATCAGAATCATCAGCACGTCTTAGCTTTCCACTGGTTGAGAAGCACGTCAGAAAAACTAAAGAGGTTCAGGATTCACCTGAGATGCCAAAGGCAAGCCCAAACCATTGTATTCACTAGTTTTTTTTTGTTGTAGTTTCCTCCTCATCACCATAGGCATTCGCTGTGTTTAGCAAGTTTAGGACTCATTTTATTAGCATGTGTACAGAGTACAAACAGTGGTACCTGCAGATATTAGGACATAATGAGATTTTGTGTACAATGCATTGTTGATATTCCAACAGAGAAAATAGAAATTAGAATAATAGAATAGTTAGGTTTGAAAAGGACCTTAAGATCATCCAGTTCCAATCCCTCTGCCATGGGCAGGGACCCCTCACACTAAACCATGCCACCGAAGGCTCTGTCCAACCTGGCCTTGAATATTGCCAGGGATGAAGCATTCACAACTTCCCTGAGCAGCCCATTCCAGTGCCTCACCACCCTTGCAGTAAAAGAACTTCTTCTTTATATGCAACCTAAATTTCCCCTGTTTAAGTTTGAACCCTTTACCCCTTGTCCTATCACTACAGTCCCTAATGAACAGTCCATCCCCAGCATCCTTATAAACCCCATTCAGATACTGGAATTGATCCACATGTTTGATTTTCTTCTTTGCTGATTAAGCCAACCATGAACAAAGACCACCAAAGTAATATCAGGGATGCTAATGTAAATGTTAGTGTATGGAGAATCAGATGTTCACTATTATAATCATCTGTAGGAGGACTGCTTCTCACTGCTTTTTGGTAGTGTTAAGATCATGAACTGAATTACTAGAATCAGGACTTGAATTGGGAATAGATAAGAAAGAATACATCATTTCATCAAGTCTCACAGGGAGGAATGGCTGCCTTCAGAATGTTTCCTTCCACAAAAAGCATGAGTAATGCAGCAGGGAGGAAAAACAAAGAACAGACGGCAACCTCAGACTCTCTAAACGGGGGCACTCTGTTGTCATTAATGACTAACACCAGAAAGTGTCTAGAAAAACTGCAACAATAAGCATAAGGGAAACTGAAGCAATAACATCACACTTTCACAGTATAAAATCTCTCTTACATGCTTGGCAAGGAGTTTAGTGTGAAGGGACTAGTATATGCAGGATGTAGTAGCAGCAGAAAAAGAATGAAACAAAGCCTCTCCATTTGTTGATTAATCACAACCATGTCCCTGAGTTCCCTTCAAATGCTTGACCATGATAAAAAAAAATTACTATCTAATGAAAAAAAATGTCAGTATCTTTGGAAAGAAGAAAAACAAGGCATCATCAAATTTGATAAATCTATTACAATCTACTGTACACTGGCCTACATGAATGGGTGAAATTAGGATCTCTCAAAGTCAGTAGGTGTCTAGTAGCATTCTGAGGTGGAACTGGTGAAGAAACCCTGAGCACTCTTTGCAATACTCCTACCTACAAGGTGTTTTGGCAGTTAGTTTGTTGTAACTGGGAATATACATGGAAAAAAACCTGGAAGAAGCTTCCATTTTAAGAAGCTTGAAGCCTTTGCTAAAAAATGAGATCTCACACACTTCTGTGCTTCAAACAATTTTGGTACCCATGAATTAGCACTGACTTTTCCCTTGACCACTGCGATCATCTTCCATACAGCATGGCAATTCTTTTCCTCAATGGGATTCTGATTCTCCATCTCAAGAGAGCCATTCTCCACATAAAGCCATATTTTGTAAAGACTCAGTTTAAGGCCCATAGGAGATCCTTTGTTTGCAGCTGCACAATTTTCCATGAAAACCTATGTATTTTGGTTGACTGCTGACTGCACTGAAATGAACCACTAGAAGACACTCGCTGTGCACTGAAAAAGTGCTGCAGGCAAGGCAACACCTAGCTGCTGTTTGCTTTTTGTCAGGAATGCGACCTGACACAAGGAATTCAGGTAATTATCAAGAAATTAATCAGGTTTGCTTGGCAAAGCAGTTTCTGAGGTATGCCCTCAAATTTCTCTGAGCTATTGGGGAGTAATTTCCTCAGCCTAATCTCCTTCACCAGACTGTAAAAACTGTACGATAAAAGGGGAACTGTGGCGATTTACCTACTAATTAGTTGCTCTTATTAAGAAGAGCGAGATAATTGATTTTAGGATGCACTACCCCTTATTAAGACCTAATTTAACTGTATATCAAAGACTAATTAAATGGCATTATTCCATCTCACTGATGAGTTTTGATGCTTGGTGAATAGATTTGGGTGAAAGATGAACACACAGTAATAGATTTCTAACTCACACCAATAACTATAAACTAAGAAGCTGAGCAAAGGGAATTTGAATTATCTAAACCCAACTCATTTATTGGTATTCCTTTACACCAACAGTTTGAAGTGAAAAACGTTTAAATACCTGCTGAGCATCATAGGGAAAAGGAAAGACAATGAAAAGGCTCTCATTTTAAGCTGTTTAAGCATTTAGGTAATTTTCTAAGAGCGAAGAACTGCATTTGTGAGAAAGAAGCATGCTTTCATAGCAGTTTTTTTTCTGTTTATTCTGAAGAGTTGTATAGCAAATCAAGGGGCCAAAAATGATAAATACTATTTATTTGTGCCATTTGTTAAATGTATTTAAAGAAAACAGACAGCATCTCTCTCCACCTTAAGTATTATTTGATTTTCTAATTATTCAGATACCCTGTAGCATTCCAACCTTATTTAGTGCTTAAAGGAATAAAGAGAGATGATTATATGACTCAAGTTCTTTTAATAGACTACAAGTTAAAATAAACATGAAATAAGAAAAGATTATTTTGCTTCTGAGCAAAGGAATGGCAGGGCCTGAGTTTATTAATACATTCTGAGGGTTTTATTCCTTCACTCTTCATTTAAATGAAATCATCAGTCCTAAAATAATTCTTTTAACAATCCAGTTGCTGGTTTAATAAAAAATAACTTACAGTAATTTTTTGTGTGTAAAGTAAATAAACTCAAAGCTTTAACCCCATCAATCTACCCCCTAAATAAAAAGCTTTGTCCTCCAGATGGAATTGATCTGACAATACGGACTCATCATTCTATTTAATCTGTTAGGTCATGGCCCCAGAGATTATGATGAGCTGTCTTTCAGAGCCCTTGTGCGCCAGTGCACTGCAATACAATGTCTTTGGGATAAATCACAACATCCTTATGAAAAAATACCCAATGACTTCACCAGAACCCTGGGCTGTATTTCCTTTTTTGAAATAATTTCTTTCATTGGCAGTAAGTGATAATCTGCACACAAGAACATCATTCATGTGTCATTTTTTTCTATTCATTTATTTGGCTAAATTGTAACTGTCCGGCAGCCATAATCTATAGCTTTTAAACATCTAATATAAACATCACCTTGCACTGACTGTAGGGTATTAATCTGACACTGGAATTCTGCAGGTATAGTTTACTCTATTGTCTGAAGGATATTTATGCATTAGTTATTCTTTTACTAATGTAAATGGAAATAGTAACGCTGCAAATGGAAGAAATCTTTATTTAATCATTTGCACAAATCATATTTACAAACAGATAAGTGAGCAAACTATTTGTGTCAACAATCCCTGAAGCACACAAGGTACAACAAACCTTGCAGCTAAGCTGCATGGAGGCGATTCTGAGCAAAGAATTACCACATAGAGTTTACTCTTCACTTTACAGGAAGTGATGAGGTTTTTAGACAAGAAGAGAATTATATCTAAATACTCAGATGTCACTAGAGAAACCTTTGTAAGAAGGCATAACTGAAATACAAATAATCTTAAATATTACATAAGAACATAATGCTTTTCCTTCTTATTTAATGCACATCTTTTTCAATTACCAAAAAGCTGATGTCTGGATTTAGAAATACATATATCCATGCCCTTCTGTACCCACACATGTTCATGAACACACATGTACACTGTATGCAAAAATGCTCACAACTTAAGCTGCTCTGTAACAAAGCATAATTTATTTCATGTTTTTGCTTAGCCCTCAGTCTCGCTATTAGAGATATTTTGTAAAACAGTAGGTGAAGAATGGGTATCTACAGTAATTTTGGGTCAAAATGCAGCTCTTGCATAGCTACTAATCCAACGTAACAGGCAAAACAATGCTGCTCCAAGACCTTTCTTCAAAATCTTCCCTGTCCATCTTCTCTCCTAACTTGGGATTTCGTTAAAAACTAGCAGGTTACCTTCCAAAACAAGTTTCTGCATTTACCATGAACTAAAACACTAAAAAAATTAACACACACACACACACACACACACACACACCCGCACAATCCTCTGGCTCTTTTACACAAGTCTCTATACAATCTCTCACTTTTTTTTTTTTGCTTCCATTTTGCTCTTTCAAGCTTTTGGCCTCCATTTTCTGGTTAACACCTTAAGACATTACAGTACCATCACAGCGCTTTAATATTCTACCTCAGGCCACTTCTCTTTATACTTAAGCCAGAGACTAGCACTAAGTGAATGCAACCTTTGACCTATTCATAAAGTTCCTGTACTACTGGCATGCAAACACACCTCACTATTTCACGAAGAAACATTATAGGAAAAAAAAGTAAATAGTTTGAAGCCTCCACATTAATTTGATAGCGCTGTCTCTTAATGGAGTGTTTTCCAGAGTAATCGTTGCAGACTTTGGCACAGGAGTCAGAGAAATTCTATTCCCCAACAACAGTTTTTGAAGAAGACCACAGGCAAAATGGCAAAAAAAACTTCTCAGTGCTCAGTACACAGCCAAGCTGGCAGCCCCTCCTTCCGCTTTGTAAATATGTTGGCACAGGGATGGATTTGGCATTAAAAACAGGACGTTGTACTGGAGAGAAGAATAACTACTTCAGTTAGATTTTCACTATGCTCATCTGGTGAAAAGGTTAATTGTATGGAGACGTTAAAATATCAAGTTGAATTTTTTGTTGTTTACTCGCAGAGCAACAGGGACATAAGGTGGCTAAATAAAAGTAATAATAATAAAAACCCACAAACCAAAAAAGCAACTTCCCCCCTTCAATTAACATTCATAAAAATTAAAAATCTGACAGGATTCAGTAGCCAAACCTTAGGAATTAAAAACAAAAAAGCACAGCCCAAATAGATAATCAAGTCCTATAGTGCTAGGGGAAAAACCAATGCTAGCACATGCTAAATGCAAAGTGAGTCAAGCATAGGCTAACTCAAACACAGGGATTTAAAAATTATAGAACAGCTTCTCCAAAATGAGAGCACCCTATTCTGGCTGCCAGTTACTATTGCATAGGCAGTTTGCTCCCTTCCAGAGAACAGAAGCTAAATAACATATGTCAGAAGAGTTTCATACTTGTTTTAGGTCTCTTGCTTACCAAACTAGAAATACATCTTCTATGCCTTTCTATCTTCAGTGAGAAACCCGCTATTAAATTACAAGTGTGTGCATAATACCAACTTTCTTGTCTGTTTTTTTACAACACAATTCTAGTAGTGAGGCAAATGGTTAGTACAGAGGAAAGAGATTTATCTAGTTTTCTTAATTTTTTTTAAGTAGAAGTTTAAATAAGAAAAAAAAGAAAAATAAGGAAAAGAAAAAAAGAAAAAAAGAAAAAAAGAAAAAAGAAAAGAAGAGAAGCTTGGAGATCAATTACATTGATTTGATCTCAAGTGTTCATCTGAACATCTTGCAAATTCAGAGCCAGAATATTGTTGAGGTCAAAAAAAATAACAGAGGGAAAAGAAAACCAAAAGAAACCATAAAGGCAAAAAGGAAAAAAGGAAAGAGAAAAAAAGGAAAATAAAAAAATTCATAAAAAATAGCTGATGCTGATCACTTGCGTCCTCTATTTCAATTTTTATTCCATAAGTTTTTAATAAATTTGCATGTTTTATTAAAGACTGAGTTATCCTGACTTACAAAAAATTGTGTCAAATAAAGGATACACAGTATTTTTAATGCATCAAAGATTTTCTTGAAGATTATAATAGCAAAATACGCTTCTAGAAAGGGAGTCGGATGGAGGTCTTTTATATGACAGCTTCACGCTGGTACTCTTTTGTAACTTTTCTGCCTAATTCAACCAGAGCTGTCTGATGTATTTAACATCACAGTGCAAGCGAGGTTACAGAGGTCAAAAAATATGACACTCATCCTACATATTCCAAACATTCCTCTTAAAAATCCCATCTAGCACATCTGACAATTTCAAGTCATATCACAATCCTGGAACACAAAGAACAAATAAGAAATTTGATCTAACATGCATTACAGTATTAAAGAGCTCTGAGTTCATGCAGTTTTATTCTCATATAAAAAAGGAATAGAATTTACAAAGTAATCAAAAATTTTCTCATAAGTAATACTGTGACTGTCTCAACACTTGTGCAATGGTCCATGTAAAACTTTGGGAAATTAATCCACCAGCTAATGTATTCTCTATAAACAAGTATTCTGGAAGGCCAGCAACAACGTATGGTAATAAGCTAACTATAATTAGTTATAGAAGCTTCAAAATAACTGCATTCTCCTGAGCTTTCTGTATTTTGGAAGGGACAAAATATTTTTTTTCAGTGTAACTAAATGTTAATTGAAAGCTGATTGGAGATCAAAGACAACCTCAAGGTTATAAATATTTGTAGCTGGGCTGCTACGTATTATCATCAAAATGTCTTAAGAGTTGATGTCCTGATCCAGTGAATGTTGGCACACTTGCAGGAGCCAAACAAAAATAAGATATTTTCTCAAAGACAATACAGGAAAAAGAAAAAAAACATGTTGGGTTGGAAAAAAAAAAGGCCTTATGGAGAGTGGGGAAAAGACCAAATCCTTTCCCACAGAATCTAAGTGCTGTAAAAAACCATCATAAAATCAAAACAAGAACCCCAATACCACTAATCAGTAAGCATCGATTGCCATTGATCAGTCAGAATTACTTCAGTTATTCTTTATTCTTTCCGTCAGGGTTTCCATGGGACATCAGCCATTACAGCAGCTTTGCTTTTTCTTCATGACTAACAAAACCCTAGTTTATAATCCCTCTGGGTACTGACTTCAATATTTGCATTTGAATTTAAATTATTTTCTTCTATTGTACAATAGTTTCCAAAAGAATATGCTTTAAGTTTTTAAAGCAGTGCCATAAATATGCAACTTTTTGAAGTGTTCTTTTATGCATTACACAAGGCAGAAAAGCGAGACAGCAGCAGTGGAAACTTTTAGAGACAAAAGAAACTGCCTACCTAATCCCTTCTGCAATTGCCCTCCAAGGCTGCTTGTGGACCTAACGAACCAAAGTTTCTCTGTGATTGGATCTAAGGCATCAATTCCAAAGTGATCACTTTTAGGGATAAGTTAAGATGCAAGCAAAGAATTCCCATGCAGAAAAAAGGTGTGAAGTAAATATTTTATGTAAACCATGAGCTCTTTCGTTGCTTGAATTTCAAGAAAGAACTGGCTTCAAATTGCTGAAATTTACCTTACATTTTCCTTCAGCATAATTACTGTCTCCTGAGAAACTTTATTAACACACACAGTCAATGCGCAGTGCGCAAATAATCCCTAAAAAAATAGAATATAGAGTAAAAGATCACTACTGTATATTCTAATCCAGTTCTTTAGAGCATAACCTCTGGATTGCATTAACTCCATTTTAACATATTTATTGTTAAAAAATTGTATGTACCACTCTTTACTCCAAATTGTTGTCCTCTTGACCAATCTGACCAATTTATTTAAGGATCTGAAGGAATTAATGCAATTAACACAATTTAAGGGATGACTTGTGATACAAAATGTCAAATTTCAAGTTGTTTTTCTCTAGTTACCAGTGCTGAATGATTAGTGTGTGCACAAAACCTGAGCTTACAGCTGAAAAGTGCACTTGAATATCTGACACCTGCTTAGAGGCTGATGACCTCTGAATACAGTGATCTGATGAGATCAGATCCAACAACTTGCTCATGGGTTATGGTGTATTAGCATAACAAATTCCAGAGTCTTTGGGACCACAGAGGCTGGCAGTCACAGGGGAAGGTGACAGGGGAGAACTTGCAATGACAAAATGAAGAAAGCCAAGTGACATAGGCAGATTAAGATTTTCCATTGTCCATTAGCACAACTGTTTATCTAGGCTTCTGACTGCATCTTCCCCCCTGCGTGGGGTTATTAAGTGGGTTAAATATTATTTAATATTTAAATTGAGTTAATTTCATCTTAGCCGACTACTACTAAGCTTTTCAAAATAACTGCTGGCCAAACTTTTCAGTCGTGTAACATAGAGCTTTGCCTGTACATACACAGGCTGCAGATATTTTGTCTGACAGCTCTACATAACCTGCACGTATGAGCAATCCTCTGATCAACTGCAACTATCAAACTTGTCTCCTAAAAACTGAACAAACAGCAAAACCATAGAAATAGCATTCTCAGGTATTACTGTATTGATTCTCAAAACTCAGAAATAGGTCTTTCAGTGCATGTCTGACTTGCAAGTGGAAAGGGAAGCTATAGACAGAGCCAACCTCTCACGTCATCCATTTATATGTGCCATAATATTTAGCTGGCAAGCCCTAATTTTTTTTCCTGGAAAAAAGAACCATATTGTAAAACAGCACTGAACACATAGAAATAAATAATAAAAAATGAACTTGTGCTAGGGTAGTGCATAGAAACAGAGAAAAATCCTCCTCAGTAATTCCTTACAACAGCAAACTACAACACAGTGATACATGGTTGCAATTTACCATCTTGCTGCATCCTAATCTAAACAATACAGTAATAGCAATCAATACAAGTACTTGAAAAGACTCATGATTATGTCCTACATCTTTAATTTTCAACAAGAAGCCAAAGCACTGCTAATACCATACCCATTTTTATTTCCTCAAATAATAAAACTTCCTCATACAAGATGCCCAAGAAGACAGAAGCAGATGGCTGTACGAGTGCCAACAGCAACCTAAAAACCCCAGGACTACAGCCCATGCTAGAATGCAATACATGTTGTTTATTCTGCAAAGCACAAAACTGCCAACACAGCTCAGGAAGCACATCAATAGATTATAAGGACCTTACAGTCCCCACAATATCCTTTCTTCTCAAAAAAGTATCTCCCTTAGTGATTTAGGCATATACAGCTTTATATAATTTAAGTGTAGTAACAAAAGTTTTGCATGCATACATACACTTATATACATCCAGGTGCATATATTTATATGTACCTGTATAACTGTATATTCAGATGCATTTGCATGTATCTACAGAAACACAGTCTTGAGGATTTGAATATACAAGCATTTCACCAGAAAATCCAAAATTAACCATTATAATGGAAATGTTCTTGAAACTCACAGACACTGAGCTGATACGCAAACCACACTGAAGGACCCAGAGTTATTTCAGAAACGAAGTGCCCAAGCTCATTAGCATGACCATACACACAACAACAACCAGAACCATGCTTCACAGAGGAGTAAACTAAGTAGTTGAGGAGATGTGGCAAAAAGTAAGACCAGCTAAAGGCACTAATCAGGTTAGCTTCTCAGACAAGACAGAGAGAGAAATTCAAGAAGGATACTGAGATCAGATGACTGCAAAAAAGGAAAAGATAGCACAAGCAGAGATAACAAACTGCGAAATTTGGATGACAGTACAGGAAGTGGAAATACGATTAAAAGAAATAACTAAAAATAACCAGAACAAAGAGTTGCCTGGATATTTAAGCAGTGCTGAGGGGAAGAATGCAGACTGCAGTATTCAAAAGCTCTTTGGATGAGCAAGAAACATTTTCCAGATATTTTGTTTACAATATGCCTGCTGTCATTTGTAACCATTACCTTAGAGGAGACTTTCAGCAGGGGATAAACTCTGAAAACACTTCAGAGAGAGGCGTTCTGGATTTCTCCGTTGAATCTGAAAAACAGAAAATCACTAGTTAAAGCCATCAGCTTATGACACAGAGGTGGCACTGGCAAAAGTGATAGAAGATATCCATATAAGAAATCTGCCCACTGAACAGAGAATGTGCCAAGGAGAGGGGTGGATTAGCGGGTTTATCTTAAAAGTGACAGATTTCTGCACTTCAAAAGTGCCATGCTGGAGTGGGTGATGGAGGGACTTATATGATCAAGAAGAACCTGTGGTTTCCCAATAGCTAAGGGTTTTGATTTGATCTAAACTCTGTTGAAGAATCCTGAGATTAACCTCATACAGCCACTCTTCCCCTTGAATTTCAGGAAGGTTTATTTCAGGGAGGTAGAAAGACACTGGAAATAGATCCAAATAAAGTAACCATATGAGGACAGGCTAGAAGTGTGTAACACGGGCATTTTTAACCTTCCTTCTGCGTCTGTCCACCCACCCAAGGGGTAAAAAACAGGGCTCAGGAGCAATAAAATTTGTTGTATGTGCAGGTGGAAGGCAGCATATTCTTTTCATTCATAATTTAAAGACAGATCATCAAGAAGTCGTTACACTGCAAAGATTGGATCTCTGCACAATTGTGCTGTAATTGAGTACTGTAATACACAAATATTGTAAATAAAACAGAAAACACTTTGCAGTATTGTCCTTTTCCTACATTAAGTTTAATCTAGCCAGCAAAATAGAAGCTTTCCTAAAACTCAAATAGACCT
This sequence comes from Forpus xanthops, assembly GCA_032466535.1. Lineage (NCBI taxonomy): Eukaryota > Metazoa > Chordata > Aves > Psittaciformes > Psittacidae > Forpus > Forpus xanthops. The sequence goes on from JASSUY010020378.1 coordinate 19,477, forward strand.
TAGTGGGTTAGAAGCTACTCCATTAACTTCTGTTGAGCTTTAAAATTAGGTAAATTTTGCCTCTAACTATGATTCTAGCTAGCTCACGGCTATGACCTGAACCCCATCTCTATCTGACAGAGGGTTACAAACATGAAAGGGGACAACTATCAGAATGTAAAGAAGTGGTAGGGAAGGTGGAAAAGCAAGCAGCCTAGCTTAATGGGCATGTCTCAATTCACAGGTCAGCAGAGGCTGTACTGCTGTCAAGTCAGAACCAATGCTCTGACAATATTTTTTTGCTCCTTCTTGCAACACCAGCTGCAACATCAGGATCACCATGGATGAGAGACTTGCTGCAGGCTAAATTCAAGGAATATGCAGAGATCCTGTAATGGTTACAGATACTTCAATATCTCATGTCTGTTTTGGCAGGGGATAATATTAGAACTATTGAGATAAGGATACAGTAGTGCTGTTTGAAAATATCTGTATCCTGCCTGCTGGGCTGTGATAAACAGTTGTGTGTTTCACACATTAGGTATGAGTATTAAAAGAATGTGTGCAAGCACTTGAAAGCAGGAGGAAAATACAAATAAATCTGTGGTACGCTGGTAGTAGCAGCCATCCTGCATAGGTGGACTTGTATTACTTAACTTCTATCTCGCATCACGATCTTAAAAGCTCGACTCAAGTGTTACTGGGTTCAGATCCTGATTAGAAAATATGATAAATATATGAAGAGAAGGGGCAGAGAGCAGAAATTCAGCACAGATGAATGGAGTCAAGTAAAGACTGCATAGGTACACCTACTCTGTGATTAGAGGGGGCCAGACAGAAATACCCTTATAAAAACATGAATACCATATTTTCATTCTACCTACAGCATCAAAATGACAACACCACTTTCAAGAGATGTTTTGATTTCTAAAACACAGCAAAGAATTCTTGTCTCCTACAAAAAGCACTTTTGTTTCAGCAGCTTCTTGAAGAAAGGAGGATACTCAGAAATTGCTTTAGACTGAAAAAAAAAAAAAGAGATAAGAAAAAAATACCTGCAATCAGAATGGTTTTACTATGACCACAACTAGTTAAAGAGGTTTATAAAACTGCACCATGCTGTGAGCTCCATTCCTTTTCCACAATAAATTACTGCTCTTGCTTCTCCTCACTACACTGGTTCAGTCTGTCATTGTGATTAAATGCTACCTCCAAATTTTCTAAGCATTCTTCTCTACCTTTTGAAAGGACAACATCTTATTTAGAAGTGGCTTTGCCAATCCAAATGCACAGGTTAACTTGTATAGCAGTTTTGGGCATTAGGGGTTTTTTTCAGGTATAGAAGGAAAATCTGTGACATTTCCAAAATTAATTAAGGTTCTGGAATTCTTGCTCCCAAATTATTTGGGGCCAAAGGGCTGCAACTCAAGCAGCTTTGGAATTATATTTTTCTAAGAACAGTGAAAATAGGTTCTCATGGATAGAGACAAAACTGCCTAGTTATGGAGAGATGCTCCTAACACTTTGTTTCAGCAGAACTGCTTAAGAATTAACGGAGGAAAATGGAAAGAACATTTCCTCTAGAATACTCACCCTCCAAAAATAAAAAAAGAGTAACTACCGAAAGTAATTTCCTTTCCTAGAGTATATCTTAATATTAACATAATTATAAACACTTAAAACGACATTTCCCACACATCTCTGTTATTAATCTCTTAAAGCTGAGTTATGAGCAGCATAAAACATTAATGCATCAGACCCTAATAATTATTGTCTTATTAGAGCATTTTCCCACTATGGCTTGTTAGATGGTCTGTGTTCATAACGAGACAAATTTCCATTTACCAGAAGATACAAAAAAGGAAAAACCAAACCAAACAAAAAAAAAAAAATCACCCAACAGAAAAACCACCATCAAACCAAAACAATGCACCCTGTCAAGATTATTTCCATCAACAGCATTTTCATAAATCAATAAAAAAATAATGAACCAGACAAAATGTACTAATCTGCTTAAATATTAATTTTATACTTCCTAATTTTTTTAAGAGCATGGCTGCTGAAATCCGAGCAGTATTTATTGGCAGCTCCTGAGGCCTCACCCTGCCCTCCTCTGGAACAGCTTTCTATACTCACTCTCACTTGGGGGTACCACCTAGATCCTCAGCCACCGCACTCAAGAGACAGCAATTAGAAAGAGCTGAAGTCATGGCACCACAACTATAACATATGTTCACCAGCCCATGCACTTTCTCCTCACAGACAACTAAGTAGCTGTTCTCAAGCTAAATGGCTTCTCAGATGGCAAATACTCCCACAGACATCACAGAAATGCAAGCCAAGTGCTCATCAGCTTCAGAGATGGCTCAAAACATATCCTTAAAGGAGATAGGAGAGTCTTCAACCACACTTAAACTTCTGTCCTCCAGACTTCAATGAAGTTATGACTTAAGCCTTCTAGTGTGCAGTTTGTTTCACTACAGCAACAGGGTAAATTCATGGGGTTTTAACTTTAATTTTGATAAACTGGCCACTGTATTCAGACTAGAGGAATGAGGCTTGATTTTCAGTTTGTGCTTTTTGCTTAGAAATCATTATTGCTTGCTCTTTAATTACAAGTTTGAAGTCAATGAATGGTGATCCCACTTACATATTTATCTTTCAACAAACTTAGTTATACCCTAACTTCCAAACCCTTCCCTTTCATAGCAATTTTTATACTGCTTATCAAAAATAAAAATCTCTTCTGGTCTCTATTGCTGTCTTGCTGTAATAAGGTTAAAATTTGTGAGATTTAAATATGCTTTATCTTTCACCCACTGTTACACAATATACAAGTAAGAGATTTTCAACCAACCCTGTGCAGACATGAGGAAGGAGCAGAATTTTGCAATCTCTTTCTGACACCTAACATCCCTCAAAGTTTAAGGATTTAAGTTTATAATTTTATATTTTAAGAGACAGATCTGGATATCTGAAGATTTTTACGCACTTTGATTTGACAGTTTAGAGGCAGAAGGTGAATCAGTCACACTAAGGCCCCCTATAGCAGCCTGTCTTGCAGCTTTCCAGATCTTTCCACATACTGTAGGCCACACAAATTGTCCTGCTGTGCTAGTTTAAATCTCAATGGTCTTTCACAATGTGGAGCAGAGATTTGCTAAGAGGCAAATCCAGATTTTTAAAGAAACCAAGCTCCCAGTCTCATTGTACATCCTCTACTCAACAGAGCAAATTTTACATCAAACAGCAGTTTCTGCTTAAGACAATATATTTTTACACTGTGCAGTGGCAGCATTAGCCAGGGTGTGATTTTGACAATCAGCAAATGAAGACTCTTCCACTTTTTAAGCAGAAGGATTTTCCCTGTGGATATTCCTGGCAGATTTGGGCAGTTGTCACTACTGTATGCTTTAATTATGCTTTCTGTAGTAGTAATTTTTGTGTTAACTGTCAACTGACCTATGCTTAGCATTGCATTCATTAGGTGCCTTAAAGTTTATGTTGTGATCCTCCCCATTCACTGTAAGCATCGCTGATGTCATCACTCATAAAAACCTGTGGAAGAAATAAAAATAAAAGTCACAGTTTAAAACCTCCCCTGTTCTCCACTGTGGCTTATACACCAAACAGATGCATGTGTAACCTGTTATAACCTAGCTGTTATGTCTAGTAGACCTTAAGAACTTTTTTGTTTTCATGGAAATATCTATTTTACTGGGAAAAAAAAAAAACAACAACACAGCATACAAGGGTCTGCAAAAAAATTACCTCGGCTGATTTCAAAATACTGTTGTAGCAGTTGGCTACAATATAGGTGGCACCATTCTCACCTTGCCTCATGTCCTCATCTGGCTTCCTTGTAATTAAGTGCAGTCAGGAGCTCATCTAATGCATCTGAAGTCAGCAAAGAGCAAGCCCAGGATACCCCACATTAGCCTACTCGGGAGTTTATCCCATGGGGAGCAGAATGGATACAAATCACAGTGTTACTTCTCACATTTTTTCAGGGAACCCAAAGAAGTGCACGTTTGATTTTCTGAAGAGTTTAACACTTTGAGTAAATATCAGAGCGCTTTCAATTCAGCTAAGGCAGAATCCAAAGTAAATTGTTTCTGGGGGAACCTATTCATGCTCACACTTGGGGGGGGGGGGAGAAAATCAGGGAAAACTTGCAGAAGAAGATTTTATTTTAAAAAGATAATAGTCAGTCTGACTGCAAATATTTCCCATCAAAGCAACTACTAACAGGATTTCATTAATAGAAACTCAGCCCTCATTTGTCAAGAGAGGAAGAATGTGGCAGGTTGAGCAGGGAACCTGGAAGTACAGGTCTGTGCATTCTAATTCTATCTCTGTCACCAACTGTATTGGTGATCATGAGCTAGTCACAAAGTGTTTGCTTCAATCTCTTCATCTCTATAATGGCAATGATATCTAACTCAGAGGGACACTGTGAGGATTAATTAGTTAATGCTGGTAAGTGCTTTGAAGATGAAAAGAGCTACAGAAGAGATAATCAGTTTTACAGTCTCTAAAAGCTTTTACCATGTCTGCAGAATTATTTTGGAGTACTACATGAATATTATCTGAGAGTATCTGCCATTTATCACTTACATCCAGGAGAGTGAGGGGGTGGGAGAGGGAAGGAATGGGGTGAAGGAAAAAAAAACGGAGCAGGTATGCAAATGTTTCAGTGTTAAATCACTTATCCTGTTCTGAAATCTAGAGATGCTTTAAGACTCCATTTCTGAGTCTTCACAACCACATACGGTATCCTGTTTTGAAAGCTGACTTTATCCAGCGGTAAAACCAGCGAATGGATCCAAGGCAGAGACCAGGAGCAGAACCAGGGCCTGGGCTGGAACAGTGAAAAGCACAATGTTCCTTGGTACAAACTATCTGTGCATTGCTACTACTTCCTTTAGGAAACAAACACCAAAATGGTTCCAGTAACTTAACTCCCTTTTTTCCTTATTTGAGATTTTGAAATCAGTGATTTGGGGAATTCTTCTCTATGCGTCCAGATAGTTTGGCTTTTTCTCAGAATATATATTGCAAAAAAGCTAGGAGATGATGTCCCATTCTCTGAAGGAATGTCTTCAAGGCAATATGTATATATTTAGCTTTGGCAGATTTACTTTACTTTGTTCAGAAATCTTCAATATGTACATCCTAGCTGCATTTCCTCCCTTAATTGTTTTTCATTCCCAATAATCAAAATGGAGTTTTGTAATGAAGTAGTCAGAATCCTCCCAAACTTTGTTCAGTCTGCCAGGAAACAAAAGCATAAATGGTTGAAAACATTCTGAATTCCCAGGAAAAAATAATGTTGGTACTAACTTCAACTTACTCAGAATGAAGAACTGCCTTATCTTCTCTTTCAAGCACACTTGTTTCCATGAATGATTTGAAGCACACAACAGTAAAAGAATGTCAACCTGTATGAGTAAAACTAATTCATAGCTTGTGTGTTTTTCTGGACAAATCATTCATAAGCATCATAATTATATGCAGCATTTTCATTAACAGTATATTCCTGGATACATATTTTTCAAATGCCCATGAAAAAAAGCCAAAACAAACCAACAAACAAAATGATAAAGATTTATTCTGAAAGAGCCTCTCTAGATACAGCACAATGACTTTAGTACAGATAACAGATGTATATATCTTACCACCTTTGTGCTGTAATACCTGTGCTTTATTACAAGCTAAGGGCAATACTGCCTGGCACTATCAACTGTCAGAAGAGAAGAACAATGTCTGATTTCTGCAAAAGTATCAGACTTCAAAACTTCATTAAGTCATACTTTTCTCTTTAAAAATAACGTCCAGTGACAGTCAGAGTACCATTAACACATTGCCAGACAACCCACATGCAACAGTATTGTGCAGCAAAATATATCTTGCTGCTGTTTATAATCATTATATCTGGCTCACAGACTTCACATCAAATATCAACACTGACAGGGTTGAAGGAGGAAAAAAAAAAAAGGCAAAAAAGAAGAGCTACCTGAAATATTTAAGTACTTTGCACTTCACATGGCAGTAATGATTATTTATGGCTCCCTTCTGCTCCTAAGATACTACCAACTAACCTCCCACTACCCCGAATACTGCAAAATTACGCTTCTGTTTTGTAAAAGAGGCGGAATGTCTTCACTTAGATGTATCCTTTTAGAGGGAAAAAGACACCTCTAGATTTGAAGAAACAGTTACGTCTGGAAAAAAAACGTGGTACGACTGAGAAAATCCTTCACTTCTGTGATTACCTTCATTGTTACAGTTTTTGTAAACTGACACCATTCTGCCTTGAAATAAGTCACTTTCACTGATCCTATTAAACCGCTCAAAGGTGACTCTAGATCCTCCAGTAAGTAGGCCAGAATCCAGTTTAATTATGGCCAGATGGTATGTTTCAGTTCTTTCAACACATTTTCCTTCATTTTAAACAGTTCTTTTACCTTTCCCAATATTTATTCTTAATGCATTTAGAACAAGTAGTTATAAATTTAGATCCTTCCCTTGCTGTGCTGGGTTAACAGTTGGACATGATGATCTTAAAGGTCTTTTCCAATCTAAATGATGCTATGATTCTTACGCAGGCGCAATGATTAAAGGCCTTTTAGACTCATTTGCATGACAGATTACCCATTATCCTGATTGTCATTGTACAGTACCTAACCCATCCTTCCCCCTTCCCCTCCCCCCATTTATTTCACACAGAAATATTTTTTAAACACTGTACTCCAATGCAAGGTCATTTTAACACTTCCCTGTCTACAGCAAATAATTTAACAATTGCACTGTATGAGCAAGCTGCACTCATGGCTGGCAGTCATCCTTGGAGCAGCCCATTCCCCACCTCTCATTTTGTGTGCCCAGCTGATAAGCTTCAAATTCACACCAAAAATCATCTGAGTCCTTGACTACGTACCCCATATTTCATACTACTGGATTTGAGCTCTGCATCTGGTACTACTGCCCTCAAAGTCATCCAGCTTCCTGTATGCTGGAATGCCAATGTCACCTTACTTTTTAGATTTAGAACCCTACAGTAGCATGCTTTGCACTGGTTATGGAAGCTACTAGGGTAAAACACATTCTTAAATGACTTGCTACTGCTTCTTCCAGTATCATTTTCACTTTCTGTCCTCTAGGCAATTACTATCTCAGTTTACAATTCTCACGTCTTACTGCACATTGTTGCTAATTTGATAAATATATAACAATTTTTTGAGGACTCCTCTACTTTAAGACCCTGGGGCTTTTCAGTCAAGTTCAGCTTCACAATTTTGCACATGCTCCTACATAAACAGGGATAAATACTTAATACTGGTATTGGTTACAATGACAGGAGTACTAGTGGTACTGTCCCCTAAGAAAACAGCACTCAGCTGTAAAGTTTAAAATTTCTTCATTATTATTCATTTATTTAGGGTTATTTGAAAATACAGCCAACTTAAAACTATCCATGCACCAAGTCTCAGTGACACATGGGATTTTTTATTTTCTCCCTTTCTCGAGGGAAAAAAAATCCTGAAAAAAATTTAAAGAGGATCATAGAGCATTTTTTCACATGCTGCATTGCCTCCACTTAGAAATTCATGAGTCCTGCTGTATCCAAACCGTGTTAAGACAACTTACATCCCTCAAAATGCACAGGACTTGGTGTGCGGGCCATAGAAACGCTATTTATTTCATGGTGCTACGTATTCACCAATACTAACAAAAATGAAACAATTGCTAAACACTGCAAAAACTGCTGCACACGAGTTCCTAGGTTTCAAGGGGTGCTGGTGTGAGCTCTCAGACCTCCTGCTCATACATGAGTTTTCCATTGAGTAACTGACTTTAAGAGGAAACAATCTTGATAGAACTAGAAACACACAACTTTCCAAGGCAGCTCTAGCAGCCATCATGCTGCACACTCCCTCACAACATTCATGAGTCCTACATGTAGGCATGATAGCAGGTTACATACTTCATCTAATGCATCTGAATTTAGACTCAATAAAAAGGACACACTGAGAAACAATATAGGAGTATACACCAATTCAGAAAATATCCTCAGTGCTTTTGCGTTCATGCTGGATGATGAACAGCTCGTATGCCATCTTCCCTTAGCCTTTCTAAGGACAATATAAAGTTACAGAATTAATCTTAGTAATATCCTCCTGGACCATCTACAGGTTTTCATTCTACAAAAGTGTAATAGAAGGATAAGAAGAGAGGCTGTTAGAGGTATTTCTCAATAAGAGTTTCTGATGTTGTATTTTCCTCCCTCTTTTTAATGATCAGGATTTAATACTATTTTCCTTTGTCTTCTTTAGTTTAAAACCTGGCCATTTTATAACACAACTCATACTATATTGCGTATGTTCAGATCAGAAGGACATAATTTAGCTGGATTTGCCTCTTTAAGAGATTTCCAGCAACACTGCTATAAATGGCTACCAAGGTAAATACGGTGGGTTTTCTAAATGAGATTTGTATTTTGTCATTTAGATTAGAGAAATAGCAAAGTCCTATGACTAGATACAGCTGATAGCTCTCAGCAAAGCTGTTACTAAGAAGAAAACAGGCAAAATACCTATTTTTCTATCTGAGCTCCAGGAAGAGCCTACAACCTTTCTTGCAGCTGCCTTTCTGTTTGTCTGGTTTTTTTCTCTATCAGAGCTTTTCATAAATACACAGTTGACCATTCCTTCTTAAGAACTCCTCCTCAGCTCTCAGGCTCATCTAGGAGTACCCATCTTTTTTTTTCTCTTTATGATAGTGAAATGGGGAGAAAAAATTAAAAAGAGGGAAAGGTATGCATCATAAAGCATAGCAAAATATATTGGCAAGCTCTTCTCAGATCAACTTTTGAAATAAGACACACATTTTGGATAGATTTCCTCTTCCTCTCAGCTGATTAATAAACGTATTTCTCAAAATTGTATTTATAGTGTTTTTTACTTTGAGAATGCTCTCAGTGAAGAAGCATTTACAGGAGATGAACTACAAACCAACTGAATTAGTGTCATGGGTTCAGCAGCAGCAGTCATTTTTCTTTAAGCAGTAGCTGGTGTAGCACTGTGTTATGGATTTTTAGC
>JASSUY010020381.1:0-10181 GCA_032466535.1 Forpus xanthops
GAGCGGACAGCGGGAGGTCAGAAAACAAAGGTGACACCATCACACTGTGCCTCTTGTCATCTCCAATCCAGATTAGTTTCATTGACTAACTCCTGGCTGAATACCACCAGTTAATTATAACGATCACAAACCCTCCCGTTTAAAGCCACACAGCGAGAATTAAGGTTCTGAAGTAAGACTTTAGCTTCATTAATTGCCGGGCTCATTGTAATGGTATTGATTGTTAACGCTATCGCGTGGTGAGTAATGGCTTCCCAGCTCAGAGGGGATTAGGCTGCTAATTGTTGTTGGCCTTGCGCTGACAAGATAGACTTCAGTGGGTGTCAAATCCGTATCGGCGGCCTCCTTTGTCATGGGCAGCCTTTCTCTTGCCCTGAGTCTCGCTGCTCTTGAAATGAAAGCGATTCGGAGCGACTCGGGAATAATTAATAGGACAGGACAGATGGCAGCGGGCTGCTCCGCTTGGCCTCACTGCTCCGAGCATCCTTCCCAATGCATGGGGATGATGGGTTTTCCTGTGGCATTCCCGGCCCTGCCGCATCCCAGCTGCCTCCTGGTGTTATGCTGAGTGTGGTGAGGAGAGCGTGGGGTTTTTGGATGGGGATGGAGATGGGTTGTTAGCTTATGCGAGGAGCTTCCTTGCATGATCAGGGGGGCTGACTTACCATCTTATGGGGTCTAAAAGGCCTTAAAGCTCATCCAGGTTCAACTGCCTGCCATGGAGAGGGACACCTTCCACTTGAGCAGGTTGCTCTGAGCCCCATCCAACCCTGCCAGGGATGGAGCATCCACAACTTCCTTGGGCAGAGACTTGCACATTTGAAAGGCAAGGAGATACCTTATACCCTATGGGGAGCTGATGTGCGTTCTTACAGGGCAAGGAGCCAGCTTGCATACTTAGGGTAGAGAAGGCCCTTCCCAGTGCTGGAATGGGGAGCATCCTCATCTGTCGGCTGACATCCTCTGGTGACCACAAGCCAACCCTTGGTGACCAGTACGTGGTCCCTAATGGCATGTGGAAACCTTCCCTAAGCCCATATTTCAGGATGCTGAGAGCAGGGTTTGGAGGGTAGGAGCCCTCAAACTGCCTGTCTGGCTTTTTGGACCAGCCCATGTGCCTATGCCCTTATTCACATTGAATTTGTGCTCCTGCTCCAGCTCTGCTCTCCGCTTTAACTCCATTTTTGTGTTTTCCCTTGGAAGCACAGCCAGCATCCCCGGGGTGGTTTATAATTTAAAATACAGATGTATTATGCAAATAAAGCCAAAGCTTTGCCCAAAGGTTATGGGGAGTGACTCCTTCCTTCATCCAAGTGCCCTGGCACGGAAGCACATGGCAACTTTCACAGACGGATTAAGGAATCTGTGGGTTCGGCTGGAAAAGATACTGCTGCCCGGGGTTGGCATCACACTGGTGCTGCTGGTGCCAAGGCGAGCAGCACAGGCAAGGCTTCCTGCACCCATATAGGGCTTTACAGTCCTTATTAGATGGGAGCTGAGGGTGCCCATCCCACCGTGTGGGGCAAAGCCTTTTAGCACTGCAGGGATGGTACTAAATCCCTTAGGATTTAGGGATCCCTTAGGACAGGGATCCTTGGGGATGGGAGGATGGGAGTCCAACTTGGTGGGCTGGAGGGATGCTGTGCCTCATCCCTTATCCCTGCAGCAGCGCATCCCACCAGGAATAGGTTCAACTTGTTGGGAGAGTGGTTTTAGCTGGTTAAAAACTGCCTTTTCCCCCCATTTACTTTAACTTTTGATTCAATTCCAGGGTCTTCAATAAGCAGCGAGTCATCCCCAGTCTCCTCACCAGCCACCAACCACAGCTCCCCTGCCAGCACGCCCAAACGTGGCCCCATGGGCCCTATCATCGTGCCCCCAGGGGGGCACAGCGTGCCCAGCACGCCACCCGTCGTCACCATTGCACCCACAAAGACAGTCAATGGGGTCTGGAGGAGCGAGGGCAGACAGGTATGGATGGATGAGTTTGAGGGGTGCATGATCCCTGAGAAAGATGGTGGATGCGGGATGACAGTGCTAACTGTGGTTTCCCCCCCCCAAAGGATGGAGGATGCGGGATGCATGGCACTGATAGTGCCAGCTGTGGTCCAAAGTGCCATGGGGCTGCCCCCAACTCCCACCCCCCTTTTTATCCCTTCTCCATCATCCCCAGGCTGCCATCCGGAGGGAAGGAGCATGAGGAAGAGGGGAGGGGGGGAGAGCGGCTAATTAAGAAGCATCGTTAGTGGTTCTCCTCTCCTCCACACGCTACAAGCAGATTCCCGGGGGGATTATGCCACTTGGAAAGACTAATTAAACCACAAAGCAGAGAGGCGATGGGAGGGGATGAGAAACACTGAAGGCGGGGAGCGAGGGGAAGCAAATGGAATCGTGATCCCTTGGATGCTCAGGGGGGGTATCCAGGTGCTCCCCATCGACATGTCGTCGTCCCCCACTGTGTCACCCCCCTCCACTGTGACCCCGCAGCACGGGGGTTAACCGAGCGTGGGTTATTGTCTGGCAGCGCCTTGCTCGCAGCGTGACGCCCCGAGACAGGGAGGTAATTAGAGCAGAGCCTGGCACGCACAATGAGCCTTAATGCAGGCGGCAGAGGTGGTGGGGATGGGGAGGGGGGGTGACAACACCCTTTGTACAGGCTGCAGTGACCTTGGGACTGTCCCCAACACCCAAGGACTGGGACCAGGATTGGATGGGGAAGGGATGCAGGGTGATAAGAGATGCTGCTTCCTGCTCCTATAGCCGCTAAAGAGAGAAGATGCAATGGAAAATGATTGCTTTTAAACCCAATTTGACATGCTGGAGGTCACCCCCCTAATTGCCAGACCCCATGAGGTTTCTTGTCACCCTTGCCATGGGGTCCGACCCCAGCCAATGCGGGCGCTGGAAGGGATCAAGCTTCATCCCAGTGCCAGGATGGGGGGCTGATGGAAGATGGATGAGGGCCTGTGGGGAGGCTAAGATGCTCATGGGCTGACCTCTGGTTTATGACCGTTATCAAAGGCCTGTTGGATTTCCATGGGCTCTGTCTGCATCCTCCATGGGTAATTTATAGGTAACCTATCAGCACTGCTCCAGCTTCAGCATCGTCTCTGCTGGTGCCCCCCCTGCATAACCCCTCCAGACCCTCACTCTTTCCAGCACATCTTTGGACACCTTGGGTGCAGGAGGATGCTCCGGTGGATGCATCCTCCTGCATGTACTGGTACCAGCTGGGACCCTGCGGTCACAATAGTACCTACTAAGGGTCTTGGGGTAGGGAGACAGCAGGGACCCCCATCCTCTATGGGCTCTCTGCCATCCTCTAATGCCTGCCTTGGTGTTTGTCTCTTTGCCTTCCAGCAAGAAGCAGGGTCTCGGGGCAGCAGCAGCAGCAGCAGCCGTGAGCGCCTCATCTCGGAGCCCCCCCTCTCTCAGGAGAAAGCGGGGGGCCCCACCGTCCCCTCCCATCTCCTGGGGACACCCTACTCCTTTGGGCTGCCCCCCAGCTCCGTGGTCCAGGACTCCCGCTTCCCGCCTCTCAAGTGAGTCCGGCGGAAAAGGATGGGGAAAGGGTTGCGGGATGCAGGTATCCCCTGCGAGCTCTGCTCCTGTTGAGCATCCTGGAGGGGTGACATCCGCACGGGGGACAGGCTGGGATGTGACCATCTCCCTGCTCCCCCCAGCCTGCAGCGGCCGGTCCACCACGTGGTGCCTCCAAGCGCGGTCACCGAGGATTACCTGCGCAGCTTCCGTCCCTACCACACCGCTGAGGACCTCCGTATGTCCTCCCTGCCACCCCTCGGCCTGGACCCGGCTGCTGCTGCTGCTTACTACCACCCCAGCTACCTGACACATCACCCCTTCCCGCATCCTGCCTTCAGGTGGGCATCACCAGCTCCGGGAAGGATGGTTGGGCTGCACTTAAGGGCATCTTGGGGCTCTCCAGACCCATCTCCGAGCACAAGGCAGCCCTCATCCAGCTTGATGGGAAGGGAATTGGGGGTTTCTTCCTTACCCTGTGTGATACATCCCTCTGAGCATCCATGTCTCCCCAGGATGGACGAGTCCTACTGCCTGTCAGCGCTCCGGTCCCCCTTCTACCCGCTGCCAGCACCAGGCTCGCTGCCACCCCTGCACCCCTCGGCCATGCACCTGCACCTCTCGGGGGTACGGTACCCCCCTGAGCTCTCACACTCTTCCCTCTCTGCCCTGCAGTCCGAGCGCATCTCCAGCCTCGCCGCAGAGAGGTATGGAGGGACAATGGTTGGGACAGGGTATGGATAGGGAGCTCCATGGGATGCCGACATCCATCTGGGGGGTGTTTGGGGTTGGGATTTTCCTGTTTGGCTTTTCTTCACAGGCTGCAAATGGATGAAGAGCTGCGACAGAGGGAGCGGGAGCGCGAGCGGGAGCGGGAGAAGGAGCGGGAGCGAGAAGCCGACCGAGAGAGGGAGAAGGAGCGCGAACGGGAGCGGGAACGTGAGAAGGAGCTGGAGCGAGAGCGGGAGAAGGAGCGCGAACGGGAGCTGGAGAGGCAGCGGGAGCGCGCCCGGGAGAAGGAGCTGAGCATGGTGAAAGCCATGGAAGGGCCGTTTCTCCCCGTGGCAGAGCTGCATGGGCTGCGGGGACACCCGTCCGAGGAGCGGGGCAAGCCAGCAGAGCCACTGGTACCCATCAGACCAGGTACAGCATCCCTATGGGTGACAATGGGGGGGGTGTCACTGTCGGCACAGCTCGCCACGGTCCCTTTCCCCCTCCAGATGGCAAAGCCGAAGGGGTTGGTGGCCCCGGGAGGTGGCTGGGGATGGAGCCGGGCTGCCAGCTCGCTGTGCCAACAGCCCAGCTGCCGCGGCTCTCAGGGAGGCGGCGCAGTGCCGGTGCCATCTGATTTGGGCCGGTGTGGATGTGAGCCCAGTGCTGGGCATGGCTGGCGGCAGGGATGGCAGGGAGGGAGTGCCGGGCTTTGACTGGCGGCTGCCCCACAGCTCTGCCCGTATTGATGCTTGGGGGATGCTCTGCACACCCCATAATACCCTGATAACCAACAGTGTGGTTCCCCGTTTCCATGCCTTGACTCTCAAATACCCCCTTTCCAATGCAGAGAAACTGAAGGACTCGGTGCTGCCAACACCAAAGCCCATCCAGCACCCACTGCACCCACCACCAGCCTCCCACCACCCCGTGCCCAGCCTCATCCCCAACCACAACGTGTTCCCGCTGCCGGGAAGCAGTGCGGCCACAGCGCTTCTCATCCACCGCACCAATGAGGAGGAGAAGTGGCTGGCACGGCAGCGCCGGCTGCGCCAGGAGAAGGAAGATCGGCAATCCCAAGTCTCAGAATTCCGGCAGCAAGTGCTGGAGCAGCACCTCGACATGGGGCGTGCACCGAGCCAGCCTGAGCCCGAGCATCGCCCCGAGCATCCCAGGTAGGGATGCTGCCAGCGCCGCGTCAGGGATAGAGCATCCCCCCCAGACCGTAGCTGTGTTTTCCACCTCACAGCCATCCCTCTGTAACATCTACGCCTCTACAAACATACCTATATAACACCTATGGGGTTTTTGCTGTTACCCCATTGCTGTGCCTGCCCCATTAGCCAGCTCTTCCCCCCCCATTAGGTACCCAGCATCCATCACCGTGCCCCCCGCACATCCCTGCTGTGCTCGGCCGGTGCCAGCAGGTCCCTGCCGCACGGTGCCAGCCAGGCCGGCTGTGCTGGCAGCACCGGGCATCACCGGTGCCCGACATCTGCGCGGCGGCAGGCAGCGAGCCCGGGAGGTGGCTGTGGGCCAGCAGTGAGTGGCCAGGAGCTGCCTAGGCACTGGCAATGCTAATTGCAGCTCCCCACTGTGTGGTGGACCCAGGCAATGGGATGCCCTGTTCTTGAGGAAGGGAGGCACATGCCCCAAAGCCATGTGGTGTTGGGGGGCAGAGCGGTGTGGCTGCACCCCCTGTTGGCTTGCTGGGCTGTTAAGTGGTACAGGCGCATCCAGCCAGCTCTGCCGCCGGCTCCTTTTGTTATTTTTGGGTATCCAGGGGATTAACGTGGCTCATGGAGGATAATAAGGAATGGATCATGGGGCAGCACAAAGGCGAGTGCCTGTCACAGCATCCCTTCCTCATACACTCCTTCCATCCCAAATCAGAGGAGAGATCAAGGTCACCCCTAAACACCTGCAGAGGGGGTTACTGCATCCTTATCCTTATCCTCATCACCATTCCCATCCTCATCCTCATCCTCGTCCTCATCCCCATCCTCATCCCCATCCCCACATCCCAATCCCCATCCTCTGACTGATGTGGACCAGTCCCAGCAGGACAGGCGATGCTTCCCACCCGCAGTGACAAGAGTGCCGGATGGTGGCTCGGAGCTGATCCCGCTGCTCCATGCACAGAGGTCCGGGGCGCTGGAGCGGAAAAGCGTTAAATGCACAGCTTGGGCACATGAAATATTTATCCTGCTAACGGACTGACTCCATCCTGGCTGTCGGAGGAGGGCTGCACCAGGGCGCTGCCATTGCAGAGCAGGGCTGTGCTAGCCCCAGTGGCTCTCTTGTCCCCTCAGTGGGCAGCCCTGCAGCCCCTTGCCCAGCATCCTGGGGATGCAGCTGCATCCCTGCTCAACCCACACGCCTGTAACCCTGTCTCCCATCTCTCTGGGAGCTGCCACAGGAGGGGGATGTGTGTGGCAGCCCCAATGCACAAACCCATTTTGGATGTCCATAACTTATGTTTCGCCCCAAAAGCAGCTCAGTGTTGGTGTATGGCTGGCTCTCCGGCAGCGCTACCAGCCTGTCACCTCTCTCATCCTCTCCCCACAGGTCAGGATCCAGCCGCCATGAGCCAAGCAGCCGGGAGCCAGGGCAGCACTTCGGTGGGCCCCCACCACTCATCTCGCCCAAGCCCCAGCACCACCCGGTCACCACATCCCTCTGGAATCCCGTCTCGCTGATGGAGAATCCCCCTGATCCACCACGGCGCCTCCCGGAGCCTCACACCCTCCATGGCCACCCGGCCCCCTTCGAGCCCAGCCGTCAGGGCATCCCACTGGTGAAGGTGGAGAGGGTCTTCTGCCCGGATAAGCTGGAGGAGGTGGCGAGGAAGAGGGATGCTCTGGAGAAATACCCTCCAGGACGGGAGCCCGTCACTGCAGAGCACGGGAGCTTCACCCATGCCCCTTTCCTAGCTGAGCTGGAGAAGTCCACACAGAGCATCCTGAGCCAACAAAGACCCCCGGCCACCCCATTCACCGATGCCACCAAGCCCAGCTCACCCTACCGACCCCCCCAGCCCCGCACCCAGGACCCCATGTACATCTATGACGAGTTCGTGCAGCAGCACCGCAGGCTGGTCAGCAAACTGGACCTGGAGGAGCGCCGGCGGCGGGAAGCCAGGGAGAAAGGTGAGGTGCTGGGTTGGAATCGTGCCGGGGATCCCGCTACACCAGCACCAGGACCTTGTGGTGGTGATGGGGCAGCCGGTGGGTCTCCCGGGAATGCCATCATCCCGCAATGCGAATGCTCCGGCAAGCCATGCAGCTCGGTAAATCCTCCGCTCTAGACATGGCCAATTAATAAATGATGAACTGAGGCTAATAAGCAGCCTTTAAATATTAATGGGAATGTGTGAACGGGGATAAGAACAGCGGTGAGGAGGAGATGGAAGGCTTGGGGATGCTCAGCCGCAGCATCCCCATGGCTGTGCCCCATTAACCTGCCTGTTGAGCACCCCAGCAGCCATCCCAAAGCAATGCTGAGCTGGGATACAGAGGTGGGTGATGCTCTTCAGAGTACCACAGCTGGTGAGGGGGACAGGGTTCTGTTGGGTTACACCCCCTGTCCTGTGAGACCCACATTGGAACCCACTACCCTCCTCAGCATCCCGCGTTGCCGCACCACCAGCGGGGTCCCAGTGTGTTCCCATGGTCCCAGCAGATTCCCTGGGGTCCCAGCAGGATGCCATGGTCTCCCCAGTCTCACACCAGCCTCTCCCCATCCCCAGGTTACTACTACGATCTGGATGATTCCTGTGATGACAGTGACGAGGAGGAGGTGCGGGCACATCTCCGCTGTGTGGCCGAGCAGCCCCCATTGAAGCTGGACATGTCCTCCGAGGTACTGGTGGCACTCGCTGTACCCTGTCCCTGCTGTCCCCCGGGGGGTCAGCCCCTCCTTGGGCATCAGTGACTACTGCTGTGCTGCTGCCACCACGCTCAGCCAGCTGCAGAGGCAGCAGGGGGATATGGATGAGGATGGGGACAGGGATGGGAGTGGGGATGGAAATGGAGGTGGGGATGGGGACAGGGATGAAGATGGAGATGAAGATTGGGATGAGGATGGGGATAGAGACAGGAAGGGAGATGGGGATAAGGGTGGGATGGAGTTGGGGATGGAGACAGGAATGGAGACGAGGATGAGGATGGAGATGAGGATGACAATGGAGGCAGGGATGAGGATGGAGACAGGAATGTAGATGGGGACGAGGATGGGGATGAAGATGAGGATAGAGATGAGGATGGGGGTGGAGATGGGAATGCACTTGTGGATGGGGATAGGGATGAGGATGGCGAAGAGGGTAGAAATGAAGGTGGGGATAGGGACAGGAATGAGGATGGATACAGAAATGGAGGTCGGGATAAGGATGAAGATGTGGATGGGAATGGAGACAGGAATGGAGGTGGGAAAGGGGACAGGAATGAGGATCTGTACAGGAATGGCGGTGGGGATAAGGATGGGGATGAAGATGAGGATGGGAATAGAGACTAGAATACAGATGGGGGTGGGGACAGGAATGGGGACAGGGATAAGAATGGGGATGAGGATGGGGATGGAGATGAGGACTGGCACCGGGATGGAGGTGGGGACGAGGCTGGGTCCCGCTCCACTGGTGACCCTGCTGTGCTCTCCCCCTCGGCGCCCCAGAAGCTGGAATTCCTGCAGCTCTTCGGGCTGACCACGCAGCAGCAGAAGGAGGAACTACTGAGCCAGACGCGGCGCAAACGCCGGCGGATGCTGCGGGAGAGGAGTCCCTCCCCTCCAACGGTGCAGAACAAGCGCCGCACTCCGTCCCCGCGCCTCCCGCTGTCCACCAGGTACAGCCCCGACGAGATGAACAACAGCCCCAACTTCGAGGAGAAGAAGCGCTTCCTCACCATCTTCAACCTCACGCACATCAGTGCCGAGAAGAGGAAAGGTAACAGCCATGCCCCGCGCACGCTGGGGACCAACTCCGGCTGGGGGGGTCCCCATTCCCTGGTTTGGGGGGTGCTGTGGAGGGATCCTACCTGGAGCTTTGAGTTTGCTCTGCTGAGCAGAGGCTACACTAAACCTCAGCTTCCCATGCCGCAGACAAAGAGAAGCTGGTGGAGATGCTCCAGGCCATGAAGCAGAAGACTACACCGGCTGCTGTGGTGGTGAAGAGCTCCCCACGGGACAGCCCCAGCGGCACCGTCACTGGTTAGCATCCTTGGTGTTATTCCCTGGGTCTGGGCTGGATGGGAGCATCCCTGGGGGCACGGCTTTGCCTTGTTGAGGGACACGGAGCTCTGACTTGCTCCTTCTCTGCCCAAAGAGCCGCCGGTGCCGCCGCTCCTGCTGGATCCGGATAAACCCGTGGGCATCACTGTGTCCGTGCCGGAGGGGCAGAAGACAGCAGAGCCGGGCAGGTTAGACCAGCTGAGACCACAGGAGCTACCAAGGGCTAAGGAGATGGGCACCACACCGGCAGAGAAGCCACGGCTGAGTGATGGACACCCCGGGAAGAAGGGACTGAGCATCCTCAGCTACGTCAGGGGTCCGCTTCCCAAGGACATCCCGGTGCCGCTGTCCCACAGCATGAATGGCAAGAGCAAGCCCTGGGAGCCATTCATTGCTGAGGAGTTTGCCCATCAGTTCCATGAATCCGTGCTGCAGTCCACCCAGAAGGCGTTGCAGAAGCACAAAGGTAAGGGCAGGGATGCGGGAAGCTGACTGGGGACCACTGGGGTGACATCTACATGGGGTGGGAGATCTGCTTTGTCCCCCCCCCGAGGGCAACCTCATTGCTGCAGCATCCCCAGAGCTCATTGATGAACCTAAGGATAAGGCAATGGGATCCCAGTGGGACAGTATGCTCCCAGTTCCTGAAGGGGGCCTACAGGAAAGCTGGAGGGGGACCTTATGCTAAGGACAGGACAAGGGGGAAT
>JASSUY010020384.1:0-24517 GCA_032466535.1 Forpus xanthops
CTTGGCCAGTCTGAACACTCCAAGCCATAACTATAAACACTGGTGTTATCAGCACTGTTCCCAAGCCGAAAATCCAAGACACAGTGCTGCACCAGCTACTACTTAAAGAAAAATGACTGCTGTTGCTGAACCCATGACACCTACCCACAACACATCTAGTTTAAAGCATCCTTGACCAGTCTGGCAAGTCTCCTACCAAATCCACTCTTCCTTTTCTTTGTCAGACCAGTTCCACCAGCTCCCAGCAGACCTGGCCTACTAAATTGAGTCCCATGTTCAAGGTACCAAACCCCTGAGTATAGCACCACCCTTCTAACCATGTATTAACCTGTCCAATCCTCCTAGACTTTCTAAGGTCCTGCCCTGTATCCTGGAGAATTGACAAAAAGACAATCTGAGCTCCAGAGCTGCTAACCACCTCCCCCAGAGCTCTGCAGTCCTTCATATTTTCTGGGCTACTGCTATCTATATCAGTAGCACCCACATGGATCTCTAGAATTGGGTAATAGTCAGTGGGATCAACCAGAGCAGGCAGCTTCTCTGCAATATCCCTGATCTGAACCCCTGGTGGGCAACACACCTCCCTTGAGCATGGGTCAGGCTGACAGATGGGTGCTTCTGTTCCTTTCAGAGTAGAGTCCCCTACTACTAGGACCTGCCGCTTTTTCCTGGCAGCACCAGTAGTGATCTTCTTTACCAGTGCATCAGCCAGGTGTTCCTGGTGGGAGTGTGTTTCCTCTTCAGCCCCCTGCAGGACAGCAAAGAGGTTCTGGGAAGGAACAATAGATTTTTAGGAGGAAGCCCCTTGCTTTTAATTGTCCTCTTCCTTCTTTTTGTTATTTTTTTCTGTTACTGTTTCTCACCTTCCTGGATTAGCAGCTTCCTTTCCTGCATTGAGGGACAGTAGATGCTTGAGGCCCCTGCTCAGTCTGGTCTTTGAGCAAGCAGTGCTATTTCCCCACAGCTTCCCTGACACCTTTCAGCCAAGTAACAGTATCCTGCAGCTCAGCCACCTGCTGCAGGAGGACCTCCACCAGGCAGCATCAAGTGCATCCCTTCCCATTGTTCTCTCTCTTCTCAGGAGAGTTATATCAAAGTGAATTTCAATTTTAAACTTGAAGTGCCAAACATGTTTTTGGTACTAACAAATGAACCCACTGCTTAAGCATTAAAACATAAAAATCTAATTAAAACAAACCTGGGAAACAACTTGAAGCTATTGTGGGATATCAGTATAGGCAGGGTGGGAATCATCTAGTATTCCAATAAGAGAGTAATAAGATAACATATTTCTCTGTAAAGATTAAACCAGGTAATTAAATAAAGTAATATCTGCTTATTTCTTTACATTCAATTAGCTATGAAGCAGCTTTAGTTTTACAGTTATATTAGAAGGAAAAAATTATTCACACACTAACATTTTTATGCCTCATAAATGGATATCCCACAGCTGCTTGTAACTGCACAGGCCTATGGATACACATGGAAAGCCATTCCTTATATAATAATTTGTTTATGTTGACACAGTCTTTGAGGTCAGCATATTGGATGCAGAACAACTACAGTTCCACCGTGTCTTTGTTGTAATGGTTTATGACCTCAAAATATTCCATTTCAAATAGGATTTAATTTAATTAATCAAAGGGATCAACACTTCTCAAGGCTTTAATGAATTTTGAAGTTGTAGAAGTAGATATCAAGACAGTATTAAAAGAAATAAATCTTTCATGGTGATCAGGGCATTTTTAAAAACTGCGCCTGAATGACTGAGACAAAGGTACCAAATCTGATGCATTCTTCACAAGTCATACTGTTGCCATATCTTCAGTGTCTGTTGAAAGGTTTTAAGCAGTGTGTAAAAGAACACTTCAACAATATAAGGTATGCAGAGAAACCATGCAGGGAATGGCTTTGCAGAGTGCATGGGCCAGCCAATTAGACACCCATGAAAGACAGTATCCAAAAGCTCAGTACGTCTACACAGTTAGAAACATGACAGCAAAAGAAACAAAGCCATAGAAGTATTTTGTGAGTCTGTTCTACTTTCTATCTGAAGTCATGTAGCGATTTTGGCCCACAAGGATGCTGGAGAGGGACTCTTCGTTAGGGACTCTACTGATAAGACAAGGGGTAATGGGCTCAAATTTAAACAAAGGAAGTTTAAGCTAGATATAAGGAAATTGTTCTTTACTGTGAGAGTGATGAGGTACTGGAATGGGTTGCCCAAGGATGTTCTGAATGCTCCATCTCTGGCAGTATTCAAGGCCAGGTTGGATAGAGTCTTGGGTGACATGGTTTAGTACGAGGTGTCCTTGCCCATGGCAGGGGGCTGGAACTACATGATCTTAAGGTTTTTTCTAACCCTGACTCTTTTATGATTCTATGATTTGGCTACTACCAGTAATTGATGTCTAGTGCCGGGATCTGTTGGTTACTAGCTAGAAATAAGCTTTGGTTTGTAAGTAAGTCAAGTTGAAAAACTGAAGGGAAGAATTTAAAACTGCCAGGAAACACTATCCTGAGGAGAAATGGTCTACATCATATTATTTCTTTATGCAAAAGGATTTTCCCCCACTGTCTGCAAAGGATATTTTTGCAGATTTTAAATATATTTCCTGATCTTTGATTCTTCCTGTGCATGAGGATATGAAAATGTAAACATATGTAAATGTATTTGAATATGCACATACATATCTTAATACATACAGATATTTTAATATATGGAGCATATTAAATGTGTGTGGCAATGTATATATTTAGTAGATATGTACATACAGGGGAAAGGATACTTTAGTGTTGGTCAAAAAGCTGTCCCAGCTTCCTAGAAATAAATTCATATTTGTATGTCCATGGCTTTAGAACTGTCAGGTTCAACCATAGAAACCATTTAAAAGTAGAAGTGAAGCTACACACTGCAAAAGCATCGTTTGATGTGTGAAGTTTTCACTTAGCACCAGCTAGGCTATCAAACATTTTCATGAGCATCCTGGTCCTTCTTTCTGGAGCAGGTTCTGTGTTCGCTCTACCACTGTTAGAGTCAGCATCAAATATATAAGAAGAGTATGTAGGCATAAAAGCACTGAACCAAAAGTGCACATAAGTATAAAAAAAGACATTTCAATGAAGTCAAGGAGTATACCTCACAAGTGTTGAGCATTACCGGATATCTGTGATTCCTGTGGTCACAGATTTCAGGAGATCTTTCTGTGCTCCAGAGAGACTTTAGTGTAACAGCTTTAAAACATTTTGCTTCTCCTGATCCCTGCAGCGACTATTCTCTCCTTGGGCTGAGCAGCACAGCTGTAAACCTTCCTTTTTGAAATAGCTGAGGTGCTGGGCTACTGGTGAAGAGCCCCAGGGTCTGGCTTTATAGACTTATCATGACTTGAGGTGAGGGATGCTGTTACATGCTCATCTTAAATCACATTAGACCATGCCTGTATAAGGCTAAATGCACACAAAAGCACTGTTCATAACATTCAGAATAAACAAAGTTACAAGTTGATAAGAAAGCATAAAATAATATCAAAAACATCCCACACACTACCCAGCGTTTAATCTACTTACATTAAAAATGGTTTTCTTTTCATTTCCACTGAGTACAGGAGCAGAGTTAGGAAAGCCAAACCTCACTTGGTATTTAAACTGATAAGGGATGTGACGGGCCTCTTTAGATATGCTATCAGTGAAAGGAAGATTAGGGAGATTGTGGGCTCTCTGTGGAATGAGGCAGACACCTGGTGACAAAGGATATGGAAAAGGCTGAGGCATTCAGTGCTGCCTTCTTCTTGGTATTTGCTGCTAGGATTTTGCTCTCAGGAGTTCCAGGCCCCCAGAAACCAGCAGGACAGTCTTGAGCAGGGAAGATTTACCTTTGCTAGAGAAGGACCTAATCAAGGGACATGTAAGCACAGTGGACATACACAAGTCCAAGGAACTCGATGGGATGCACTCATGAGTGTTGCAAGGCCATTCTTAGATATCTTTGAAAGGTTGTGGTGACTGGGAGATGCTCCTGAGGACTGGAGGAATCTTCCAGGCCATGTCTTGACCTTAAAGATGTCTTGTTAACAGTTGTTAGCAAAAATAAAGCATGGTCACTTTGAAAATAAAAAAAAAAAATAAAATAAAAAATTCGGAAATGGCTACTTTCTTTTCTGTGAAAAAGCTATATAGAAAAAAAAACTAAGTTAGTGTTTTGTATTATTTTTGAAGTAGTGCATGTTGTACTAGGATATGTAATCTTAAAGGATAAAGTTATGGTTGTATTTATAACCTTCATATTAATATACCTGACTTCCTTAC
Organism: Forpus xanthops; assembly: GCA_032466535.1. Taxonomy (NCBI): domain Eukaryota; kingdom Metazoa; phylum Chordata; class Aves; order Psittaciformes; family Psittacidae; genus Forpus; species Forpus xanthops. The sequence goes on from JASSUY010020384.1 coordinate 4,306, forward strand.
ATATGCTTGTGTCCTTACCATTCCCCTCTGTAGTAATTTGTATGTAGAAGAAAAGAAGTATTAGTACTTACTAATATTTCAGGAAATGGAAATTTGTTCTCTCAGTGCATGATTTTTGTCATAAAAGAAATCCGTAAATACCATCACAGAAACCAGGGGTTTCATTATGTTTTTATTGCTTTAAATAGCATTGTGATGTTTATAATACAATTAAACATCATTATGATATTTATTGCTTTATGCCATCTAGTGGACTTTGTTTGCGTTCAGTATCAGCATTAGTAACTGCAGAACTTTAAACACATAAACATATATTACTCTAATAGGACTTTGTCATGTTTTCTTAATATATGATTGGATAAGGGAAAATATGTTGCATGGGACAAGTTCCCTTGTTACACACTTTAAGATTGAAGGAATTAAGCAAACTTCAATAAGAAATATTCAAAATGTTATTACTAATTTGAACTGATGCTAGAATGTTGGGATTTTTTCAGTGTCACATATGTGTTTGTTCTTAGTTTGGCTGAAATTTTGACTATGAATAATGAGGTGCTGAAATAAGGGAGCTGGCCAGACAATAACTCATGGCAAGACAGCACAGTGGTGGGTGTTTACAGGTTATACTATTATACAAAGAGGCATAATTGCAGTTTGGGGATTTGACTATCTTGAAGAAGTGTTGTTGCCCCGCAGGGTGAATTTATGTTTTAAAAGACTTGCTTTTTTAAGTGGATGAAAAAAAAATCTGCCTCTTCTATGTTGGACAAGGAGAATTCCAGCATTTCAGGAGAGTTGAAGCTGTAATGTTGATAACTAAATACAAAGTTCTTTGATTAATATGTCAACAAAAAAATAATGTTGCTGGATAACAGCATTTGAGACAGACATAGGGCCCCTGCAATTTATCCAGCATATCCTTTCATATCTTTATCCATTCAAGTGCTGGATCGTCTGTAGTAGCTCAGTAGAGCAGCAAGTTACCGCTTCTAGAGGAAAGTAAAATAGTTGCAGCAAATGGGCTGAGACAAACATTTCTGATGGCTGGTTAATTCCATCACAGAAAGTTGGCAAGTACTGCTTAGACTTTCAGTGTACAATGTTGGCAATTGTAAATCTTCATAATGGATCTTGTACTGTGGATCTTTTTATCGTGCACTTCCTTTTGTCAGGCAACTTGGTATCTTAAACTCAGCTACAGAAATCAGGAAATGACATTTATAGTCTTCTGGTCCAAAATTAGAATACATTGAAATAAGGATGACCCTGAGAGTGCAAAAAATAGGAAAACTTGAGAAAAAGAAACTACCTCAATTGTCATTGTTCTTTAAAGATAATTTAAAACCATCTATTATTTTAGGAGTTGGATTGACAATATTGTATATAACTCTGGCATAGCACATCTGAATGCAGACATTTTGTATTCTGGTAATTCATGCCAGTCATAAATGGAGCTGCCAAATATGTTTTGGAGTTCCACGGAAATTGAAGGTACGAGACTGTTTGTACTGATTTTAAAAGGCAGCTCCAAAGGAAAAAGCTAATTATTCCTCTATAAAATCCAGTCTTCTACCACACACAAGCAGTTGTGACAAGCAAATTGAAATGCAATTTATAATTTCCTGTTAATTTAGAAGCACCAATCATGTGCTGTATGTGCATCTTACACCTGAAACAAAATGTAAGGTATTAACAAAAGGAAAAAAACAAAGAAACCTAACACCCAAATTTTACTGGCTTTTATAGTACACATTTGAAAGTAGGAATAGTAATGACTTGAAGGACACATGTTCCAGCAAAACCGATATGCTTTTATGCTGCTGTCAAGCTGTTGAACCACAGAAGCCAGGTTTGACTAAAAAGAAAACCCACAGAGGCCTCTTCTGCTTAGTTATATTACACTGTGATAACAGACTGAGTTATAATTTTGGTCTGTAGATATGGGCAACCTGAAACACAGCACCATTGTCAAAAAAGAGCACGTGCTTTGTTGCTGTATCTTTACCTCTTTGTAATAGAGGTTTTATGCCTGAGACTAATGTTTCATTGGATTAAATATTTACCAACAATCTATTGGCCATATGTCATAGAGTTTGCATGGTGACAGACTAAGTATTCATCACCTTTTCAAGACAATTCTGTTAAATTTGCAGTGTTATGCAGGTTCACAAAGCCCTTTCAGTTGCCGAGGGTTTTGTTCATTGTGCTGTCTTCGCTAAACTGGCATCAGTATGGCATTTGTGCTCTGCTGAAATAGTTTTCAGGAATGAGCTTTCCAGGACTTTTCTGTGGGGTACCATGAAAGATGTCCGGATTCCTTTCTCAAGTACTATTTATCTGACCATGTTTATCTTCAAATAAGTACAGAGACACTTTCCGTATGGAAAGATTATTAGTGAAATCTTGTAAGAATACTTAGAAGACGCTTTCCGCTCCTGTTAGGATTATTCACCAGCCTGGTTCATTTTATATGCTGTTGTAGAAAAATCAGCTAAAATGACGGAAGTTATCACAGGTTAAGTAATTGAAAGTTTTGGATAAGGCTCCTGCTTTGAGTACAGGGAGGAGGGAACATTCAGTATGCTTTTTAAAGCTTAATGTCTTTTCTCTTTAACAAATTATAGTTTCAGGACCTTCACAGTATACTTTCCTTATGCTGTCTAAATGTAGTAATTATTTTCTGATGCAGAATAATTTTTATGTAAAATGGTAAAATTATGATTAATTACAATTAATAGGAAGTTATTAAGAGCTTCTAATTTGTATAATTGAATAATATAGATATACTGTATAAACAGGTATGTTTGCATATTATAATAATGAAAACTAATTAGATCTCAAGATAAAATATGTTATTATGACAAAATATAATTTATGAACAGCAATCCACAGATAATTAAGTGACATGCAAGAGAATGTCTTTGATTTCCAGAAGGAAAAGGAAGAACTTCAAGGAATAGGTCACTTTGCGTGATATATCGTGATGTACTTATTCAGAGTAAGGTTCTCTCAATTGTTTTGGTCTCTAATCCTATGCTCAGCACTGTGCCCCTGTTGGGACAGGGTTCTGCCACCTCCAGCATCAAGGCATGCCACATAGGGAGATTTAGAGAACCCTGCTAGTGACCATAGTCCCTAAGTCCTTTCCCACCAGTACAAGTTACTTTATCTTTGTCACATGTATGGATAGAAGCAATTAAAGGTCTGAGCAGTCTGTCACACAGCCGCGACTCTTAGTGCTTACTGGGCCAACACTTCACATCCAGACATCTGATCCCTAGAAAATTATTTAAGTCTAAAGTGTCCCATTGTTGGTCTGTATTGCAGGTGGTAGTTGAATGGGAAGTCAGGCTGACACAGGCACTTTCTTTTCCATTTCTTGAAAACTTTGGTCAAAGCTGCTGAGTCAGCATAGAAGGCTCAAGAGTGTAGGCCAAATAAAGGGGTCAGGAATTGAACCATGACTCACAGACAGAGTGGCCCAGACATTCAACCTCTTTTTTTCAGCTAAGCACAAAGCAATAAATCAATTTTGTGGTTCTATTATGCTGTATAAGACATGCTAGATACAATGACTACTATGGCACATAGTGAAGTTAATTAGGTAATATTAGGGGGAGTAAGCAGTATTTATTTTCCTTTCCCCCCCCCCCATTTTTTTATGGGTATAGAGGAAATATTTTACAGGTAATAAGATTTTATTTAACAATGCAGCTATCATCTAAGATCTAGCTAAAGAAGAAAGCACACCTACAACAGGTTTGTTCTTATTTTTATTCAAAAGCTTCTGTAGAGCTCACAGACATTGTAGAGCTATCGAAACAAAATTAATAGCCACTGGATGATTGAGATATAATCAACGAAGCAAGTAAAGCTATTACTGCTTCTCAGATCAATATCTCAACATTGAGATTGTCCATCTCAATGGATTTGGTTTTGATGTGTTGCATGCTGTGAGCACTTGAAAAAGCATGTAAAAAAAAGAGTATAAATGAAATTCTTGTTTGTTGTGCTAGATTTGTTCTACCTTCTAGAAGGCAGAAGGGAATATTGTACCAGAACATTGTGTAAGATGTTCAAAATTATGTCCTGAAAAAATGGCATCCTAGTTGCATTTTTATCTAAAACAAACCACCCCAAACCAGAAATAAGGTTAAATGCCCTTAAAGCAAGGCTTAAGTAATTGAAAAAAAGAGATTTAAAGGGATTGTAACTTTGATTGTGATAGGACACTTGGCCTCATTTTGACTCAATATTGTTAGCAATTCAGTGTAAGGCATTACAGGACATTTTTTCCTAGAAAGTATTCTTTACCACCATTGTAGCCACAGTGGTAGTAAAACTTAGCAGGTGTGTGTTTAAACTAATTTGTGAAAAGCCTAGTTTGACATGATTTAAATATTTAAATAATATTTAAATAATATTTAAAGAAAATGAGAAATATTGAAGCAAATTCTGGTTAGTGAGTTAGTCCATATTGTAGCTATCACCGCCCTCCACAAAAAATTACTGTTCTAGTTATAAAGTAGATTTATGGCAGCCCCTTCATGGAGGTGTTAATGCAAAGACAGTGCATCAATGATTCAGGTATTCTCAATGTACTAATAGCATGTATCTCTTCCCATAATATGAATAGTGCTTTTTTGGACTGAAGTATGTGTTGTGCGACTCAGAACCATGCAGCTGCTTGCTCACTCCCTTGCCTCTTCTTCCTCCTCCAGTTCCCAGAGGAATGGGGAAGAGAATCAAAAGAATGTAAATCCCATGGGTTGAGATAAGAACAGTCAAGTAACTAAGGTAGAATACAAAATCACTAATAATAATAGTAATGAAGGAAATAACAAAGGGAGAGAATACAATTGCTCACCACTCACAGACTGATACTCAGCCTGACCCGAGCAGTGATCCATACCTTCTGAGTAACTCCCCTCAATTTGTATATAGGGCATGATGTGCTGTGGTATGAAATACCCCTTTGGCTAGGTGTCCTGTTTCTGCTTCCTCCTGACTTCTTGTGCACTCCTCATTGGCAGAGCATGAGCCTGAAAAGTCCTTGATTAGAGTAAATATTATTTAGCAACAACTCAAAACATTGATGCATTATCAGCGTTTTTCTCAGGCTGAAGTTGGAAACACAATACAACACTACACCAGCTACTAAGGAGAAAAATGACTGCTACAGCTGAACCCAGGGCAGTATGAGGAATAGATTTGCTTCAAACAATAACTAGTTACCCATATGAATAAAAAGAGCCATGTGAAGATAAGGGTATCTTCAAATTTTTGTCATAGAGTTTACTGTTAACTGGCAGATTAAATACTTTGCCATTTAGCTGACCAGTTCTAAATTATGAAGAGCAAAGTGCAAAATTTCAATGAAACTATCCATATCTAATTAACAAAGTGAATTAATATCGTTACTATATCTCCATTTTCTATGGTGGAAAACATCACTAGCTGCAAAAAGCTAAAGTAATCAAATCAGTTAAAATACTGAGTTTAGCTTCGGAAGTGTGGAATGAGGGCTTGTAACTCCCCCTTTTGAAATTACAGAATAATGGCAGATGAGGATCTGGCTCTTGATTGGATCTTTTGGTGGAACTTGGTGCTTTGGATAAGTCTTTTTTGGTGCTTGGGTCAGATACATGCTGCTAGATATAAGATATACAGATATATGGTGTGGAACACTGAATGCGGTTTGGGGAAGGGGGGGGGGGGATTTTCCCCAGGATTTTATATCTAAATTTATAAAAAAAGAGAAAGATGCAACACTGGAGAAGTGCTTCGTTTTCCACATTATATTCAGGGACAAAATTACTGATCTACAACTAGGTAAAAGAAATCAAATTAAAAATGGCTTACCTGGTGAAAAGAAATCTGAAAACCATTGTTTGAAACCATGTTTAAGTGCATTTTATATATAAAGGAGAAAACCCTCAAAGTTACAACAATTTTTTGCCAACAGCTTCTTTTCTGAATGAAGGCCATCTTAAAATCAGTAATAAACCAAAAAACCCCTATACCTACCAACTAGGTCCCTGCAATAGGTACTATAAACTAAATACCATGTTTTTCTATCATTTATAAATTCTCTGTTTGCTTGCTCTGAGCTTCTTTTCTCTGGGGCTGAAGTAGGTTTTTTAGTATTCTGAGTGCTTATGTCTCCACAGAACATTTTTTTAATCTGAGCTGCTTAATCTTTAGATGCATCTGATGAATATTGCCACAGGTAATGGGAAACATTCTTGTTTTTTCCAGGCATGTGACTGGAAGGCCCAAGGTGGGGGCTTACAGAGCTCTTCCAGTTGTCTGAGCCCTATGTGTTTGGTGTTAGGAGATGCCCCTGGGAAAAGAGGAGAGGTATGAGCAGTAAAAGGAGGGAGGAAGGTGGGAGCTCAACAGAGAATTGTAGATGGTACTGCAGCAACTCTGAGAAGAGGGGAAGAAGAAGTCAGTGATCCAAGAGAATACTTAGAGCAGAAGCTGTGTAAAACGCCTGAGCTAGAGGGATTTTATGGCTCTTGGCAAGGCAATAAGCTTGCCACTTTGTTACAGAAAGAGGTGTAGTTACTCTGAGGCAGTTGAAAGTGAGGTAGTATTTATTTTTTAAGGGTTTTGAGTATAAATAAACTGCTTCCAGGATTCCAAAGATAACCTGAAGGTCTATCTGAAGCCAGAAAAGAGTGACCCAGCTTGATGATTATCTGCTGGGAAACAATGTTTTCCCCGGCTTCATTCTTTTCTGGTGCCCATGGCAATCAATGAAGGACTGAAAGGCCTTGTGCATGCCAGGTGCACAATTCAGTAATCATTCTCCCACAAAGGAAGTTCAAGCCCTGCTTTGTTGCCAAGGCTCAAGGAATAGAGTGTGCCATTGGAGTACAATAGCTTTTTTCGTAAGTTGTATATCTGTATCTCTTTCAGTCTCCAATGGTGGAGCGTAACATTTCTGTAACTGGGAGAGTGAGTAGCTTTTTCCAAACCTGTAAGAGCTATTCCAAATCAATTCCTAAGTGTTAGAGTGATTCAACCTTCACCTTCTTTGCTAGAGCATGAAGCATCAGCAGTCGTATATGCTTTGACTACTTGCCAAGTGCACTTATGATTCAGGAGAAAATAGCAAGGAAAAATGGCTTCATGGCGTTTGCATATTGAAAAGACCTTGTATGGCAAGAATTAGGTTGTCTGTAGTGTGAGAAAAGATCGAAGTAAAGGAAGTTACTTGAAATGGCAGTTCTTTAAGTTTGTTGTGTGCTCTAGCCCCAAATTGTCTGAAGAGCCATGTTTACAAAGAACTACAACAGTTCAGCAGTGTAAATGGTATTCAGAATTTTTTTTTTCTTTCTGACATGAAGAAAAACTTAACTAAGAGCATTTCCAGCATTTGCTAGGTGCTACTCTTGCAAAACTCTACTTTTTCTGAAGAATGTGACAAAACTCTGAGGTATAACAGGATAAAGTAATAGTACAAAATAAGAACTTACAGAAACATGGAAAGTGTTGCATATCCCCAGTAATATGTCAGTTCATTTCAAGCTTCCAGGAACAGCAAGCAACATAAAATAAATTATTATTATTTCTGCCCTTTGCATAATTCTATCTTTGCAGAATTCTGGCTTTCACAACATGCAACAGGAAAGCCTTGCCATGCTTTCCCTGTTGAGTTAGAATGCTAATGTGCAAATGGCTTACCTTTGTGTTGAGGGAATTTTGATTCAAACCATGAAATAGAGGATGAACCAGTATTTATTTCCTTCCCTAAAGATTGTATGTTTTTCATTATTGGCATTTATATTTTGAGGGAGTGTATGCATGCATGGAAGGAAAAGGGTCTTTTAATTAGCTTGGAAGAGTTACTCTAATGCCATTTTTTGTCGTTTTGTTTTGTTTGAGTTTTTTTTTGTGATCTGAACCACATATAAATCTTCACAGCAAAGAATGATATCAGTCTAAATTTTATTATTTGATTTTATGATAGTGCGTTAATGTGAAACATTTCAGTTCAAATATAGAGAAGCTGAGATGAGTGAAATCTAGACCTAGTTTAAAGTTCTTTCTTTTCAGGTTGTTGACAGAAGTGCAAGTAGTAAGGTAATGTGTAATTTTCCTCTTACAGATATGGGAACTGTCATTATTCATTAAAAGAAAGAGATAAAAAAACCCAAACCAAACCAAAAAAAAAAAAACAACTATAAGCCAGAAAACCATCTAGGACAAAATTATTTTCCTGAAAAAAAAATAATTGTAACCTCTTGAGAATAGAGCTGTATAAAAGTATTGTAGACAGATCTTTTGCAGTTGGATACTTCAGTTCTTCATTTTATTCCTAGACATGAAAAGTATCTGTTTCAAGAACTTAATTCAGAAATTAGTCTGCTTTGAAATGTTACAGTTTAGCAAAATACGCTAACACAAAAGAACCTTTATTTGCAGAATCAGATAAAGAATGTTAATATAGCTTTGCTTCAAACTTTATTAAACATATATCAAAAGCTATAAATTCCTTTTTCCAAATACATTTTTTGTTTTAGGTTTTCTTGTGTTTGTTTTTAGAACCCTCTATGTGTATATATATATATTTAGACAACTTCATAAGAAATATTTTCTCTTAAAAATTACTAGTGTTTTAATGATAGCTATATGGATTGTGAGTAGTATTTTGAAACCAATTTCATCTTGATAGTAAAATTTTGTTCTAAACCAGAGAGCTTATATTAATTAAGATATAATAATTTTACCTGTGATTCTCTATGTTACTGTGTTGCAACAGATTCAGCTGCAAGTCCAATTGCTGATCTCCAGCACACTCATGTTTTTCATGAAGCTTTGTTGATTCCTGGCACCTGGTTGAAATCTCCAGTGGAAGACAACATGCACTGGGAAATTACTCTGTCTGCAGGCAGTGGTGGTTTACTGCAAAAGACCAACAGCAAAATGGAGATAAGTAAGGTGTTTTTTTTTTTTTTTTTGGTGATTAATAGGGTATATTTTGTGTGCAGCAGAACTCTGTTGTAATATAAGGGAAGGTGTAGATTTTTATTAAGTAATATAGAGCTGCTGGAAAAGTGATTTTTCTAGCAAAGCTGCAGTTTAACTTAGTAGTGGTTCACCTAGAACCACCCCCCCAGGACTTCTTAAAAGAGCAGTTAAAATGAAATCTGTGTCATGATAATCACTGGACTTCATGAAAGGGTAAGATATTGTGCCTTGTAAAAGGAAGGATTTTTTAGTTGAGGTTCTACTTTACTGAGCAAGTTTCTGGGACTGTCTTTGCTTTTTGGTTATAATAAGGGTGAATATTGAAGTGTCCTTTTAAATGCTGGCCTTCAACAACAGCATTTTTCCAAACTGAAACAAAGATTTAGCAGCACAAATTTGCAAAACTGACAGTTTTTTACCTCTTTTGGATTTATTTATAACATTGTGAATTTTCTTAACCTGCGCTTGCTTTTTGCATAATAAGACTTGTAAATATTCCCTATGATTCTGTATCTTAAAAATGGTGTCTGAAGTGATTGTATTATTGAAGGGCAACATGCCAATTAATCCTAAACATTGAATGAAACTGGAGGGGAAAAAATATCTTGCTTATGCTGAGGTAGGTAAAAGACCAGCTGAAGGTGTGCAGGCACTGAGCCGCTTTTCACTGTGATATATAAAAGGCAGAAAACAGCTGTTAGCTTGGTGCTGTATGCTGTGTAAAGAGCTTCCCTTTTTTGTTGCCACAAGGACCAAAGAAAGATGAGTCTAGGATGTATATTGCAAGCAAGTAGCATGTTGTGTGTTTTATTTACAAGCCATGACACCCTCTAGGAAACAATTCCATATTCAAGGTGCTCAAAAATATAAGAGCAAGATTAAGCACAACTGTGCAGCCACTGAGTGAAATTGGTGTATGACTCAACAGACTTGATCTTTTTGTGTGTGTATAAAAATATATTTATGAAACTTTGGTATTCTTTCTCTTGGCATTTTACTTTTTAAACATTTAAACACTCTTAGTTTGGTTGATGTTTCATTATTCTTAAAGCATAAAAGGCTAAGGCTAGTTTTTGGATATTGGCTGATACCCTTTTTTTTCTAAAAAGAAATATCCCCTTTTTTTGTTGGAAGTTTAGAATTCCAAAGTGAATGCTTCTGAAATGAATGCTTTTTTTCAAATTGAAGATGAAAAGTAATAAAAGAAGCAAAAATATATTCCTTAAATTTAGTTTTTAATTTAAAAGAAATGTCAAAATGTATATTTTTTTTTTAACCAACTTTAATGATCTCAGTAGCAGTCAATAATACTTAAGTTTACAAAAGCTCCTAAAATATAGGATTATTACTTGAAATTCTCTATAGAGTAGCTGCTTGCAAATTCCAAGACCAGAACGGTTCACTTTTAAGGTACGAGAGGTTATTATAGTAGAACCTACAATGTGCTCTTTCAGGTCACCACAAGACTGACAATACTTAATGTGCAACCCCTCATTTCTGTAGAAATTTAGTTGGTGTGTTCTCTACGCGACTCATTTTCTGTGGCTGGAGCTTGAACCCATTGCTTCAGAACTGGCGTTCAGTTAAGTACACTCTGACAGAAAACTAGACTCCTTTTAAGATGTGAAGATATAAAAAAGACTTTGGTTGTTTAAGCACCCAGCTTGCAGTCAGTACTTGGGGTAGGCTAGCTTGTCATGGTTTAACCAGCACATAGCTACACTGCTTAAATGTACAGTTTATCCTTTACCCAGGAAGTTCCAATGCCTTATCATTCAAACCATCTGAAAAACAGGAAGTTTAACAGTGTATGCTTGTGTTTTTACATATGAAATGTGGTCATGGGTGCTGCATTCAAATGTTAAGTGAGCTTAAATATGGTCTTGGGTAACTGTTAGTTGTGGGGAAAAGCATTAATTATGGCAGCAATGAGAATTAGTTAACGAATTATGCACTCAGCACTGGGTTCCTACCTTCACCTAACACTTGGAACTGATCATGTAAGAAAACAAGAATCAAATAGATAAGCATGATCAGCAATCATTGTTCCTTTTAAAATTCCTAATCATTAAATCAGTAAAGTTCTAGTGGCTTCTGTACATTTTACTGTATATTTCTGTATATAGAAAGCCTTCTTCAAAATACACTACTTTGGATGAAATCATCTGCAATATTTATGTGTAACAAAAGCATGGTTATCTTCATTTGAGTAGCTCTGAAGTAATGAAAATCATCATAGTATACTAAATAAAAGTATGCAGCTACCTGTGCAATTACAGGGGAGGAAATAACATGTGCTGTTGGAGCTTCTTTAGTCCTTTGTGAAAAGGGAAAGTTGCTTGTCAATAGTATTTAGAAAATTGTGAATATTAATTCCCAATTTAAGATTTTCTACTTTAGTTCTGTTTCAGAAAGTTCCACAACTCTTAATATTGGTATCATGGGCTGAGCTTTGGAAATCTTTCAGAATAATTTTTCTTTTGCACTGTGTTATGAAGTTTATCATAGTCAAGTGCTCTTTAATGTTCCAAGCCTTAGCACTTCAAGAGGTTTTGTCACCTTTTCGCAGTAATTCATACAATTCTTCTGGTTAGTCAGCATAATGCAAGGAGTTGTGAGCTGCAATCCAGGAGTAGAGTTCCTGGGAAAATAAAGGCAAGTGACTAAGGTATTTAATGTATGAAATAGAAAACTTCTAGTCTCTCTTAGCAATGAGTAAGCAGCAACCTGCAGCTGAAGAGCTGAGGGTAAGGATAGGATTTATTTCTGTGCATCAATCAAGTCACTGCTTTTCATTTTAGTTAGCTTCCTGGGGCATTCTTAATTAAATTTATGTAGGAACAACTGCAAGCGGAGAGTCTGTGTTCTTAGGGTCTGTGTTTCTAAAGGCAGAGCATTGTTTAAAAGCAGGAGATTTAACTATCCTAGTCACTGGAAGCTTGCATCATTTTAAGTGCCGCCTTCCCTTGCATGATGGTTTTAATGATGAATTTAGTGGAGTCAATTTTTTGTTGTCTGGCGGTAGATGTAGATAAAACCAAAATAGTTGATGTCCTGAAAGAGATAAATATGTGATCTGGCAGAGCAGAAACAATTGAATAAGTGTGGAGAGGCAATAGAGTTGCTGCAGATAACTTAATAGATGTCATCAATCAGAGAAGCAAGCAGTGTACAACAGACATGGCACAGTGTTTGTGATCTGTCTGTGCTGAAAGAGAGATTAAGAGCTGGATTCAGCACACTAGCCTGTGTGCACCTGCAGGCAAAGACATCATCACTTTGGCTTTTTTCAAGTGTTGCGTTCAGAGGAAAGTCTGAGATACTACTGTTATTAGCAAATTAATTTTGTCTCAAGATAAACTTGTGTGTATCAAAATTTATAGGTGGATTAAATGTTACCCCATGAGACTGATACATGTGTGCTTTCACATTCAAATTTCCTACCTGCTTCATACATTTTCTTAATAGTAGCAGCATTGTTTGTAGCATCTACCTCATAATTTCCAGAGCGTAAGGAAATTCTGAAAGTGTGATGAAAGATCAGATTTTCAAGCCTTTATATTTTCAGGCACATAGGTATCAAAGTGTTCTATCAGAATTTTCATGTATCCCATTAAAAACGAAATGTAATGAAATAAAAGAGATATAAAAGAATGGAGTAGAGAATAGAAGACAAAAATGAAACAAAAATAGAAGTACTTGAGCTATTTTAATGTTACTAAAAGCTGTTGAGAACACCCTACTTTAATGAGGAAAACAAAAAAAAAGTTGTTGCAATGTGTTATAATTTTAGCAGAAGTGCACAATAATCGTTAAATGGTGTTAAACTGGAAATTATGAAAAATTTCTGAATTAATCCTGTACTTTTATTAATTTTGACAGTCTTATAGTTATCAAACTCGCATTGTGTATTTTGTATTGTGCAAATATGGAATTTACCTGGTAAGGAATAATTCTAGCTTTTTGTGTGTTGCCTAAACCAAGCATAGTTATAGATAAATTAGGATTTTTATTATTTCTGGGATGAGGTTATTATGTCCTAAGGTCATAAATATGTTTAATTCTGTTTTAATACCTTACAGTGATGCTCTGCTTTGGTAAGACAGTTGGGTTGAGCTACCCTAGGGCCACTAAAAGCTTTCTCAGTTGCTTTTTTTTGGGACAGGTCATATATACATATGTTCTAAATACAAACGGAGAAATCTGCAGTTTGAAATGGCAAGTTTCACTTTATCAACCTTTAATTTACTATTTGTCTTCCATTTTAGATGTTTTGTTGCATTTGTTATACCAGTTGTGTAGTGTTATCCATATTTATATTAAAACAACAGTATCACTTTTGAGTTGTCCTTGGTAGCTCCAGGAATTACTGAAGTAGTTGTACTGATTGTTATCAGTATCTTGCAAAGTGGTGTGAGTGACCAAAAAACCCCTAAAATGGAAGATGGCTAAGATGATATGGGTGTTTGTGAGCCTGGGAAGATCACAAATTCAGGGCTCATGAGGGGTGAGGCTGAGCATAGTTGTTGCAGGGAAGCTGATTTTAGCTCATCACAAAGGGGACTGGACAGCGGGCAATTGTTTAGCCAAACAGCTATCAAAGGTTGAGTGGATCAACTGGTGGTGTGTTTCTCCTATTAAAATTCATTAAAAGAGTTTAAACATCTCCCTTAGTTAGCCAGACCAAAGTAAGGGGAGTGAATAGGTGGCTCAGCCCAACATAGGGAGCAAAATGTAGACAAGGAGCAGAAATATTTTGGAGAGACATGGACTTAAGCTGGTTTCATCATACCTTTTCCTTCTTGGTGCCTGGGGATATCCAGTGTCATCATGGCAAGCATAGTACAGAGACCAGTGATGGAATTGGGCTGGTATTGTGATTGAATCACATATTGCAGTTACTGTATTTTGCTAAGTGTAAGTTACATTTGTCTTGTTTCAATATACTCTACATCACTGCTAGAACAGAAATCCCATGTAGCATCACCTGTCTTCAAATAACTAAATTTTATATTAATTATACCCTTCATGTGTGAAATATTTAAAAGGACTTGATCAGACAGTATTGTACTGTGACAAATGGGCTATTTGTGTAGTGGTTAAAAATTTCCATCTAACATGTGCTAATAATGAAAGTCATGGATGGGTGTCACACTGAATAATCACTCTGATAATACTCTAATAATACCATAATAACACTTTTCAAATAATTTCCTGAAAAATCAGCATTTTTGAAAAGTATCTTAGGGCTTCATATGGAAGTTCAATAGGAAGTAACAGGTTTCAGAAGTTACTAACTCAGAAAGTTGAGAGTTTCTGGTGACTTTGTGACTTGATGTAGCCAAAATTGACTTCAAACTGAGCTTGTTTACCATGATAAATGTCATATAGTAGGTGCTTAAAATGTTTTGTGACCTGTGAGTTTATTCCAGTTAGAAGGAGAGACTTGATTAATTTAGTCAGAGATTTTTACGGAATGTTTTGCATTCTGTTATTTATATGCAGTGTTGCCATGCAGGTGTAATTCCACCCCAATGTGTGGAAAATCACCTGGTTTACTTTTCTATGCAAAAGTTTCTTAAGAATAAAGTTGGCTTCTGGCTAGCTAGGAATAGAACTATTTTAGAAAAGGAGTAGCTCTGTGGAAGGATGCTAAAAATTATGTTGCAGAATTTAATTCTGCTTTATTTAAGAACTTCAGGAATGTGTATTCAATGTCAGTTGTTTTAGGGCCATTCTCACTTAAGCTGTGCTTGGATTGCTCAGGCAGGGCTACTCACAGAAGAAATGTGCTCATTACTCCAAGGTTCAGTGTCATTTGTTTGTGATACAAACACTGTGGGAAAAGTTACATTTCCTCCATATTTTATTAACTGTTCTGTAATGGATTTCTCATGGATTTGTTACAGCCACAACAGAGGAGGGCCACAGAGATGCTCCAAGGACTGGAGCAGCTCTGCTCTGGAGACAAGCTAAGAGAGCTGGGCTTGTTCAGCCTGGAAGAAGAGAAGGCTCCAGGGAGCCTTACAGCAGCTTCTAGTACCTAAAGGGGCCAACAAGAACTCTGGAGAAGGGCATTTGACAAGAGCTTGTTGGGACAGGGAAAGCAGGAATGGCTTTAACCTGACAGAGTGGGGACTGAGGTGAAATCCTAGGAAGAAGTTCCTCACTGTAAGTGTTGTGAGGCACTAGCACAGGTTGCCCAGAGAAACTGTGGCTGCTGCATCCTTGATAGTGCTCAAGGCCAGGTTGCATGGGGCTTGGAGGAACCTTGTCTAGTGGAAGGTTTCCCTGCACATGGCAGGGAGTTGGAAGTGGATGAGCTTTAAGGTCCCTTCCAACCCAAACATTCTGTGATTCATTTAATAAGAACTGAAGATAACCCAGTGACTACTGGGCTGAATAATGTTAAATCAATCAGTTCTCTATTGAGTGAAATATTTGTTAGGAACTATTTTGCTTTTTTGCATGTGTGTATTGATTGCTTATTGTATGTGTTGAAGACAGCGAAAGAATTACAGGAAAGTATTATTAGCAAAGTTCACTTTGTTCTTCAATACAATCTATTGGTAGCTGATGTTGTGAAATACTGATATTTATAAAGTTTAATGACAGTAAAAGGGTTGAAAATAGTGCCTTGTTCTTGTATTATTGTATTGAGAAATATAGCTTGCATTGAAAAGCTGAAAGGACCAATTAAGATTCCTGTATTTTCTCTGATTTAAAAGAAAATGTCTGCATTATCTTTTTTCCAAAGAGAATCTAAATTCAAAGTGGGAAATGCTTAGATTTAAAAGGCCATGTTCTTCTCTGAAATGTACATAAGAGCGCAGCTGCAGAACCACCAGTTTCACTCTAGGGCAGGAAAAGCTGTCCCTTTTGGGGGCTGCAAAGGGCTCTTCCTATATGTGTGATGGGAGAGTATTTCCAGGCTGCCTCCTCACCTGTTTGGCCTGGTAACAGGCTGAAAAACATTTGCCTCCAAGTCTGTGTGGTAGGACTTCAGTCTGAGTACCTTCTGCAGTCATACAAAAGCTGAATGATGAGGGGTCATTCTAGGATCATGTAAAACCTGATTGCCCCTTTTCCCTCACTTGAAAGGGTTCAGTTGGATCTATAGCATTCTGCAAGCAGGTAGAGGCCTTTTAGGGCACTGATAGTAATCTCTAGTCTGAAAAGTAAGAATGGTCTAAGAATATGGTGGCTAAGAGGAAGTTGAAAGTCATTCTGCTTGAGACTTTGTTGTCCCAACACATTTCTATTTAAATAGCAGAAATATTTTTTGGCAGTAGAAAACTTATGAAGGGAGTGCGGGTATATATTTACCAGTAGAAGGATTGCTGTCTCTAGTAGATAAACTGGGTGTACTTGTGAAGAGGACCTTTGGGAAGCTCTGTTGCCTAGTGCAAGCACTGATCTCAGGGCGTAGGAGGCTTCTGACAGTCACTGGAAACATAAGGGACAGAGGGTCTTGTAGTTGCTACTAAGATTTCTGTATTAATAAGTTAGGAATTTTGGGAGATTTTATTGCTTGACAGCAGGCAGCCTACTGCTGTTTCTTTTTTCGGGTAAAAGCTGGCCAGCCTTTTGGGTAGTACTGTTTAGGCTTTGGCAATAACTCTAAGTCTGGGCATGAGTTTCCACTAGTATTTCATTTTAACTTAGTTAAACTCTTGCCAGCTTTTGTGCTCTTGTCCTATATTGGGCTGTAATTTCAAATGTCTACTTTGGTTTAAAGTAGCTAGTTTTAACCAGCTGGTTGAAGCTCTTAGAAGTATTTAATGCCTGGTCTGGCTTTCAGGTCAATGATCTGTTTTGCTCCACATAGAGACAACAAACCTTCTATCCCATAATGATTTTATTTTTAATTGGTGTGAATTACAATATTAAAGACTGATATTTAATTAAAAACTTGTCTTTGACACCCATGGTTACACCCTGGATCTCTATATAGTGTAGAGCATTCTTGACTGTAAAAAGCTGAGGCACTAATGGGAGCATACTTAAATGTAACAGGCAGAACTCTCTAGGACATTGATATTGTTAGATGAGAAAAGTGAAGCAAAAATAGGACTGGAAGAGCTGACGCACGAAACCATTGAGGTCAGAATGAAAACTGGTTTGTCTGAAGATGGCATACAGTTGAAGGAACTGAGATTTCTACTTGCGGCAGTATTTTTGAAGCTGTGGTGGCTGCCTGATGTTGCAGCAGCTGTGTTATTTTTTTCATTTTCAGGTTGCTGTTTGTGATGTTCTATTGAGGGGATAAAAAAACAGAGATAGTTTAGCCTCTAGATATGCACATAATCCAGAGGAATTGTTCTAATGTACTTTCTTACATAACAGCTCTGTATTTATTCTCCCTGAAAAATGAGCTGTTCACTCTAGGATCACAGATAGATACATTCTGCTAGTGATTTTTTTTTTTTAGGTAAACGCATTATCCTGGAAAGTCTATTTTAAATTTTGCCTTCTTTCATCATGGCAACTTTGTTAATAGTAGATTTTTCTGGAAAGTATTAACATTGCAGGAATTGAGGAGAGCCTTAGGCTTTATGATGCAGTGCCTTTGAGATCCTTTTAAGCAAACACTATTTTAGTTGCAATATTGGAATCAGAAGTTAATTTTGAAGACTTTGAAGACTTTCTACCCTTTTGAAGATAGTACTTTTTTAGCTATGTTTTGAGCTGCTGTGAATGTATACCTATGGGGCAGATGAGGTTGTGATTCCTGCTTCTGCATACATAGGCATAGGGAGATAGGACACTCATAATTTGCTCAGACTTCTATTTAGCATCTAGTACCTATTAGTAACAACTATCTACAGATTGTCTAGTAGTCACTGTTGCAAACTTTTAAAGAGGCGAGTCTTTCTCCCACACACTTATCAGGGTTTATTTGCGCGCAGGATCAGGAGCATGATGGACTGCTCTTGATAAAGATATAAACCCTCACTGATGAGGAAAATTAAGATTGTCTAGTACTATAGTTATTTCTTTAAGGTGGAAAGTTAATAATCTCATGAAACTGGACTCTGTACTTGACCTTGGAAATGTTTAATGTTAACAGCTTAGAGGAATAGAGAGGAAAGATGGGCAGTGAGCAACAGGTTGCCTTTTTGATATCAGTTGTTCAGATCTCTTAGGCCTTTTAACATGTAAATAAAGAGAACGTGCTCCCCTTGAAGAAGAAAACTATGAATCTGACTTTGTTTTATTGATAGTACTGTGAATGAACACCTGGGATGCTCTTAAATTCTTAGGTATCCTTACTTCTGTCTGTGTCATTCACGAAGTAACAGATTACTTTCATTTAGGATTAGAAGTCTTGTGACAAAGTAAAAACCTGCTCAGATACTAACATGAAAAGGCACTTCTACACCTAAAGATGAGTTGACTATAAATAGCAGTGACGTTACTGGAGTTGAGGAAACTTCATTCCATTAAAAACATCAGTGAAGAACTAGAGTTATGCTTAATAATTAATGAACATAATTTAAGTCCATTTTAAAGTGATGACACTTTTTAATGGTCCTGTAATATTTATAAGAAATTCTTGCCTCCCGTAATTCTAATGAATGAATTTTCCTGACCCTTACTGAAAATTGCACCTATTAAGCAGTTTTTCAGCTTGCTACTAAAGGGACGTCTGTTCAAAACTGCAATGCATTTGCATCATTTTTGTAATGTCTTCAGGCTCTGTAGGCTTTCTTCTTTTGTTTGGCATAGTCTTATTTCTTGTAAATTAGTAATAGTTAACACTTGACTACTTTAAGAAGGATTAAAAGTCACAGAATCATAGAATAGTTAGGACTGGAAAGGACCTTGCGAACATCTAGTTCCAACCCCCCTGCCAGGGACAGGGACACCTTGTACTAAACCGTGCCACCCAAGGCTATGTCCAACCAGGACTTGAACACCATTAGCTATGGAGCATTCACAGCTTCCCTGAGCAACCCATTACAGTGCCTCAACACCCTCACAGTACAAAATGCCTTCCTCATATCCAATCTAAACTTCCCCTGTTTAAGTTTGAACCCGTTACCCTTTGTCCTCTCACTACTGTCCCTCATGAAGAGTCCCTCTCCAGCATCCCTATAGGCCCCTTTCAGATATTGGAAGGCTGCTATGAGGTCTCCACACAGCCTTCTCTTCTCCAGGTTCAACAACCCCAACTCTCTCTGCCTGTCTTCATAGGGGAGGTGCTCCATTCCCCTGATCATCCTCATGGCCCTCCTCTGCACTTGTTCCAACAGTTCCACGTCCCGTTTATGTTGAGGACACCAGAACTGTAAACACTACTTCAAGTGAGGTCTCACGAGAGCAGAGTAGAGGGGCATGTAATTTTGTTCATCTTGCCTTCAAAGAATATCTGGAGTCAAGATTTACTGTCTGAGAAAAAAACCTCTGTTACATCAATGGACACAATGGATTTCAGTGTTCAGTTCATGAAGTGTTTCTCTGCTGGCTTCCAGGCTATATCCTCATGTGTAGAATGTTCTCAAGACCTGGACAGTTAGCAGCTTCTCACAGTTTCATGAGATCTTTAGGAAAATGTAACTTTAGGCATGTCAGGTGAAGTTCCTGAAGACTGGAAAAAGGGAAATATAACCCCCATTTTCAAGAAGGGGAAAATGGATGAGCCAGGGAGCTACAGACCAGTCAGCCTCAACTCTGTGCCTGGCAAAATCTTGGAGCAGATTCTCCTGGAAGGCATGCTGAGGCACATGAAAAACAAGGTGCTTGGTGACAGCCAGCATGGCTTCACTAAGGGGAAATGCTGCCTGAACAATTTGGTGGCCTCTATGATGGTGCTATGGAACTGATGGACAGGGCTAGAGCAGTTGATGTAAGCTACCTGGACTTGTGCAAAGCATTTGACACTGTCTCACATGACATCCTTGTCTCTAAGAGACATCAATTTGATAGGTGGACCACTTGGTAGATAAAGAACTGGCTGGATGGCCTCACGCAAAGGGTTCTGGTCAATGGCTCAATGTCCAGCTGGAGATCAGTAATGAGTGTTGTCCCTCAGGGATCAGTGTTTGAACTGGTCTTGTTCAACATCTTTGTCAGTGACATGGACAGTGGGATTGTGTGCGCCCTCAGCACGTTTGCCAATGACACCAAGCTGTGTGATTTGTTTGATATACTGAAGGGAAGGAATGCCATCCAGAGGGACCTTGACACGCTTGTGAGATGGGCTGATGCCAACCTCATGAAGTTTAACCAT
>JASSUY010020387.1:0-14304 GCA_032466535.1 Forpus xanthops
CTCCTGGTGGTCTCGGGCAGGGGTCTCGGGATGAAGTAAAGAGTTTTCCTCGGTAACCTCACAGACTTTTAGGGTTAAACTGTTCACCTTCTTTTCTTGCCTTGCTGTTCTCCCCCTTAATCGCTCCTCACCAGTCTTTAGCATATCTGTTGCTGTCCCATCATCCGTCTTTAGCTTGGCTATTGTGTCTCACAGATAAAAGAATAAAAAGGTACATTTGCAGTTCATTTCCCCAAGGTCCACAGGACCTTCCCCAGGGAGCCCGTGGCCAAATTCAGCAAGGTTCAAAAAGATCAACTTTAAAACAGAAAAAAAGTTGCATACAGTTTCGGCCATACAAGGAATAGATCACTTAATTCTGTATTAGTCTTTTTATTGACACGGATCATATTTACACATCTCACACCTAGTGACAATCTGTGTGCTGTTCCAAAAAAAAAAAAATCTGGTCATGTACTCTGACTGTGTTGTAAAATGCATCAGAAGGAAAGGCCAAATGATTTTATATGCCCCTTGATTGCTGTGTTTATTCTGATAATTAGATATCTGGGTTGCATTGTTGCTAATTTGTAGCTTTCTAAACAATGATGCACAATCTAGTTTAGAAAGGAGACATTGTTTACTCTGTGCAGGGTGCTTAGAGGAAGTCTCCACAAATAAAGCACACCAATTATTGGAACTTTAAGCTATTTATGCATTTTGACAAAGAAATCAGTGTCCATTGCTTGAGTGTTACATCATTTTTTTCATTAATTAACATTTCACTGCTTATTGGTTAAAGGTCTCTCTTGCTTCTCATGCTAACCAGGCACACATGATCAGTTTTTCTCTTCTTTTGAGTCCATATGTTTCTGGATTAGGTGGCCGTGCTGCTCCTTGCCAGAATTGTCTTTTACTTACTACCACTTCCTCCTAGGTGGACATCCAAGAGTTGGGACCTGATCTCACTGTCAGTTCTGACTCACCACCCAGAGAAGCAGGGTGCATGATCTTTATTTGGAGAAGTCTTTGTATGCTTTCCCAGTTATCTAGCAGAACTACTGACTGGATTAACACTGTTTTATGAGATGTTGCAAGCATCAAGCATCAGCATGAGTTGAAAGATGTGAAATCTATTCCTGTGCATATTTTGCAAACCAAGAATCAAAAAACAATGTGAGAAATTAGATATAAATTCAGATAGCTGTATTATCAATACAAATGAACTTACCCATTTAAAATTGTATTTTTTAATATTGATCTTTCATTAGAAAATGAGACATAAGAGAGCTCATCATGTTGTTAATATACCTCAGAGTTCCATTTCTTACATTTTGTGCCCTCTTTTTTTTTCCATTTTTAATAACTCTTCTGTTGGTTATTTAATTTCAGCCTTTTAATGCATGTTTCATGGGTTAGTTTTGTTTTGTTTTGCTTTGCTTTTTTCTGTCTTATTTTCAAATGTCTGAAGTCTTTCTAAGGTAAATCCTCTTAATTCAGCATTGTTATGGTAGTGGAAGACACAACAAGTCTTTAATTACAGTTGGTTCCAATATATCTTTTACACGATTTTAATTTCTCAGGCATTTTCAATAACATTAAGCTATTCCATTATTGCTGCTAATTTTACTCATTGAGAAGCCATGAAGAAATATTAGGCTAATTAAATAAGATGGATTTCAGTGGTAAAGGTGACTTATTTTTTCATTATGGGGGAACAAGAAAAGAGGAAAACTAAAAAAAAAAACCTAATTTATGTATTTGTAACAAATTATTGCAGAATAAGTATTTAAGAAAGATACTGAAGAAAAATAATATCAATTTATATATGCATTTATGAGGTATATTTTTTCCTAGCACACGGAAGAGTGGGCTGGTACTCTTAGACACCTCAGCTTTCTGTGTGTCATTCCTCTGGTCAGTCAAATCAAGATGGTTTCAATGACAACATTTTTACTTGCATTTAACTAAATGTTCTTAGTTTTTCACAAAGGAATTTCATTTTTAAAGAAACTACCAATGCATCTTAGATCATACATTCTGAGAATATATTTGAATATCATCAGGTACCTAAGCCTACTTCTGGATCTGAATACTGGAGGAACTTCAGCTTCAGTAAACAAAAGCAGAGCCTCTGGGTTTGTTTTCTTTTTTTTTTTTCAGTACTGAATTTCAACAAAGCTCATAAATTTTGAGCTTCCCATTACATGACAAAGCAGTCAACAAAATAATTTTTCTCATTGCCTATTTTACCCATGGTGACTGGTACATTGTGTGCAAGAAATAGGTATGTATGAAGCATTAAATACCCTTCTGGAAAGATGGAGAAATTATTAAACAGAGTGAAAATAAATTGAATTAGCATTTTAAGTATGAAATTAAAATGGTCTAAAAATTTGTGTATTGCTGCTTGACAAAAATATCAAAGCAAAATTTACAAACTTTGCACTTTACTAGGTTGGTTGTCTCCAACCTGCTACCATACACATAAATCTATGTCTAAAGTACCGCAACAGGAATGTTCTGTGAAACCATAAGGACATAACAACTATCAAATCAGTTACAGAAATCTGTTCTTCAATCTTAGGAAACATGTTTTATAAACTAAAAGACTTTAAGAAAAAAAAAAAAGAACAAATGACCAATTTAGCATTGATATAACTCCATGGTATGCAAAAATAAGTGCTCTCTAAAGATACCTGAAAAATCCCTGTGTATGTTTCCAATCAGGAACAATGATAGTTGAACACTTTTAACTTCAAGAATTATATGTAGTTTTGCACCATTGACTTGACAAGTACTCATGCTAGATATGTTAATAACAGAGTTTTTACAAGGTTTTCCTTCAAATTAAATGCAATTACCTTGAGATCTCCTGTTTATACAAGCTGAATTCCCAGTAGAACTATGGCAAACACTAGACGAATTTCAAATCAATGCAATCAATTGCTCTGCTTAGAAAAAACTGAGAACAACTTACATAAAAATTTAATAAAAGGGTATGCAATTAATTGCAGGTAAAAGAGGTAGGTAGAACCCTCTCCATAATCAAAGCTCTTAATAAATTATTTAATTCTATTGTTTGTGGAATCAATGAAAATGCTAGAACAAAATGAAACCATAAAAAATTCTACAGTTGGTGGCTGCAAAACTTTAGAAGCATACACTCATCTGTTCTAGGAGTCATTAGTAAGATTTCAAAATAAGGCCAAGAAAAGATCAGGGACAGAAATCTGCTTCAGAACCCTTAATTTAATCATTCTTTTTGTATAAATTCTGATACCATCTTCACTTGCATGAATTTTTGCCATTACATTAATGGCAAGGACAATATTCATTTAATAAGCAGCTCCTCGATTCTTTTGTTCCCCTAATATTCAATATATGGCTTTATTTGCCTTATGCTAACCCACGGTTTTTCTAAATTCAAAATTATTATCTAACATGACTCCTCTTTACCTTTTATTACAACAGAATGGGAATGCACTACTATTTAATCAGCATATATTGTGGTTACATCACTGTGGAAGAGGTATTACTACCTTGATTTTACAAAGAATAAAGTCTGGCCCAAAAGCATTATCTTTGGCCACCCAATTTGACAAACCTATGGCATGATTTTTCAGACTGCTTAGTGTGCAGTACTCTATATATTCAAAGTCCATTGACTCAGCATTTTTTATCAAGTAGACTATCCATTGGCACAATCTGGAGAAGTGAAGCACTTCTCACAGTATATTATGATCAAGTTACAGATCATTTCAACTAACTGGGTATACACAAGTTCATGAGACCAGATGTGATACATTTGGAGATGCTAAAATACTTGGCTTATGTCACTGGGAAGTTGCTTTCTAGTGTCTGTGAAAAGTCATAGTAATTAAGAGAAAAAAGTAGAGTCGGACTTCAAAGAGAGACAAAGGAGGATTCAGGGAAATACAAGCCAGTCTCCCTGACTTCAATCATTGTAAAAATGATACAGTAAAATCCTTGGAAGCCATTTCTAAACACATTATGAACAAAAAGGTGATTTTTAGCAGCCACCATGAATTCACAAATGACAAATCATACCTGAGCAACCTGATTGAATTATATGGTGTGTTAACTGGTTATATGGATAATAACAAAACCAGACAATAATGTTTATCCTGACTTTAGCAATATATTTGTCATGCTCTCCCATACTATCCTTACTGCTAGGGTTCTAAGTGCTTTAATAAGACTTGACAACCCTGATCAGCCTCAATGGATTTGCAATGAGCCCCCAGCCGGACCAGCTGGAGAATCAAGGGCCTGTGGGGTGATTAAGAGGGTCTGGGATGTGGATAGGGGTCCCAGGCATCAGAGAAGCCATGCCAGTGCTGGGGAATCTGTGAATGTGTGTGTGCACACTAGTGAACCTGGGCAGCGTGGTGTGTGTGATGTACTAGTGACCTTGTGACTCTTCCAGTCCAGGAGGAGGAGGGGATGAGGCTGTGTGGGCTTCCGTCTGCTGTGAGTCCTGTGTGTGTGCTGTTGAAGGCAGCGCCTTCTTTGTGGCTGTCTGTGTGACTGGCCATGTCAGTGTCCTCTGTGTGTGTGTCTGGAACACGTGCTCACACTCACTACAGGTTGAAATTGTGAACAGGAAAACAGCAGCTGCACCCTTTGGCTTGGTCAGACATCCTCAGTTCCCTGGGCATCAGTCTGGACTGCAGCCTGTGTGTAAAATGAGTCTTGGGCTGGACGTGCTGAAGGTGACAACACATCTCTTATTATCCTTTAACCTAAAGAAAATAATTCTCTGATGGAAAATAGTATACCTATGGTCTTAAACTCAATTCACAGGGCTATACATACAAACAAGCCAAAAAAAAATACCATCATTTCGAGGACTGGACTAGAACCCAACTGATTCCTTCAAACCCAAACCTGTAGTTTAGCAACTAAGATATCAACACAGCAAATATTTTTTTGAAAAGGAGGGCTTACTTTTACTATTGAAAGCAACTAACAGTGCAGCTGAAATCTGAAATTCCAATACAGACCAAGACATGATTTCTTTAGCTGGCTTGTTTTTTGTTTTTGTGCTTTTTTTTTTTCTCTTTTCATATCTACCAGAGCCATAGTATTTATAAAGGATGTTCTTGTATCCGTAGAAACATGAATTCATTAACTGTGACTTGTGTCACTGAGTCACTTTAGGAATGTTGGGCAAGGAACTCCCAACTCAGTAGTGCGGAGGATGCTTTTCAAATTAAAAGGAATAAATGTGTATGATAATAAGACAATTAGAAGTACACATGTGACACTGAAACTATGCATTTATGGAAGTGCTTCAAGCAAGCTTGTAAAAGCTTCTCTGCACTGCCAAAGACCTGAATGTCAAAACTAGAGAATGAAAATGTTCATTAATGTAGCTTTGCAGCCAGCTGTCTTATCTTTAATATTAATGAAAGAGAGTAAAGCACAGCTACTATTCATAACAGAATATTTTAAAGTTACTGTTTTACTTAACACAAACCAGACTACTCATATGAGTGGATATGCGGCATCTTCATCTTCCTTAGATCAGTAATGTATAACAGACTCATCAGCTGTTTTTTACCTTTTTTATTAAAGAAGTCATAGGCAGTTTGATAATTTTTTTCTTGGTGAGTAGGCAATTTGTCTACTAAGTGCAAAAACAACTTTTGAAATGCATTTTTCCACAAATAAGAATACAGTATCTGAGGCCATATTATTATAACCATATTATTTCTGTTTCCTTATACACCAGTGAAGATAAAAACTTATGGTCTCTCTATATGACAGGTACTCAAATTAGAGAATACAAATTGTACGCAGCCTTTTGTGTGGGGCAGCCACATTCCTCAGCCTGGGCTGAGGACCTGTGTTCCTGGAGCACAGAGATGGGATGCAACAACTGAGCAGGAGGGGTCCTGAGTCAGAGCTGTTGGAGACAGTGGCCGTTTATAACATCCCTTAGAAATGAGTTTTTCATATATGTGATTTTTTTTGGACTCTCTATCAAGACACTACAGAGAAACTTTTTAAGGTATTATTATTAATATTTCTGTATATAAAAGTTATCATAGAAGAGACACAAAACATATTCTTGTGTAAAAATGACTTGTCTGTGAAATGTTTTCCTTCATGGTGTGTGATTAATTTTTCATGAAAGAGTCAGAAGCAAGAACTCTGCCAGAGACTCGAAAGGCATGAGACACAATTAGAGTGTAAAATGGGAGCTCAAGGAGTATAAAACCAGTGTAAATGAAGCTATATTAATTTTTTGCTTCAAAGTTTATAAGAAAGGCCAGTAGGAAAATTTGGACGTTGAAGCAATTTTTAATGGGGATTAGTCAGAGTAGGTATTACAACTGAGTAAACAGATTCTAAAGGAAATCAATAAAAAGAATCAGTAAAAAAATGTTAGCTTCTGATGGTATATGCAAGGAGTTCTAGTGAACTTGGATATTGAAAACAACATTTCAGAAAAGGACCTGGTGATCCTGTGGACTGCAAGCTGAACACAAAGCGGCAATACAAAAAAACAACTGCTTCCTATGCTGTATTAGGAAGTGTTACTATAACAGGTCATGGGAGGTGATCCTTCCTTTCTTCTTTGCACTGATGAGGCCACATTTGAAGTGCTGCATCCAGTTCTGGATTCCCCAGTCTAGGAGGGACATAGACATACTTGAGGGAGTCTATCAAGACGATGAAGGGACGGGAGCATCTGTCATATGAGGAGAGACTGAGAGATCTGGGACTGTTCAGCTTTGAAGAGTGATGGCTTGAGGGCTGAGTGAGTCTTGTCAATGCATGCAAATATCTGATGGTGAGGGAATAATGGAAAGAAAACCAGACTCTTCTTAGTGGAACCCAGGGCAGGCAAAGTGGATATACAGGGAATCCTTATGCCTAAGAAAATACATTTTTTTACTATGAGGGTGGTTGTATTTGGTATAGGTTTCAAGGTTTTGGGATCAGGATGGGCTGCAGTGGTGGCCCCTGTGAAGAGAGACAGGATCTGCCCTCTACTGAATACAGCGGGTTCCAGTCAGCTCCATCGGACCTACCACAGAGCATGGCTGAGCTATTTAGACATGATAGTGGTGCCTTGGAGAAAGCCTATTTAAGAAAGGATAAAGTGCCTGAGCAGCTGTGTGGGTGCTCAGCTGCCAGGCAATATGAACCCACAGCAGCAGTCAAGCACTGCAACAGATTGCTAAAAGCTTGTTGAATCTCCGGCCTTTGAGATGTGGCCTTTGAGATGTGAAGAACCTGACCAGGCATGGTACTGAGAAGCCTGAGCCAGCAGAGCCTCTTTTGAGCAAGGGTCATCAGTTCGATCATCTCCAGAAGCCCCTTCTGACTTCAACCATACCATGATTTTGCCCCAGGCCTCTTCAGTAGAAAGCTCAATTATGCATGGACAAGTGATCTCAGACCAGAGTAGCTAAAATGATGGTAAGATATTTATTTTATTTTTTTAGCTGAGCAGAATGGTGTTATTCTACCCCTCATAATCAAATGATCAGATGATCACACAAAACAAAAGTTGTCCAAAATTCAGGATGCTGCAGACTATCATTAGAACAAAACTTGAGGTCAGTTCTGTCAAAAGCGTGACTAAATTGAAACAAAGTTCGGAGACAGGAAGACAAACCCTAATAATCAGATACTGTTTTAAATATGCTTTTACTTTTCCTACGTAGTTAATCCATACTTGCAAATATGCTAAATTTATGTGCCATGCGCAGGACTACTACTATCTATTCATTTCCTACTTACTATGTAATGTGTAAATCTATTTATTCTAGACTAAATTGCACACTCGGGGAGGTTTGGTGTTTTTTTTTCACATACCTGTCACATTATGTCAAAATAAACCATGTTGTTTAAAAAAGTAATTTTGAAAATAGTACTGTGCTGTCTCATAGAAGTGACAATTAAGAATTTTACAGTTTTGGTTCCTTACTAATATAATTTTTTCTTTGATCATTTGATACCAACTTCTCCCTTACTGTTGAAATAGCAGAGTACCTCATAGACCTCCCATCACTGCAGTAGATTTTTATAGGTGAAATCCAGATGGCATATCAAAAAAGAAATTAAAAGCATAAAACATATGTGTTACATCTTATCTGAGACAGGACATTTTTTTTCACAAGCAACATATTTCAAAAAAAAATAAAAAAAAGTAGTTTTCAGTGATACTAATAACATCTTCAAAAAGTTGGAATTTCTATTTGTCTGAACAATAATCTTTTCTTAAATTAAAACTTATGCTACCCTTTTTTTCCCAGCACTTTGCAATAATATTTGGTTGCTGACATGATAAATTTTGTGTCAACAACGTTTAACTCACTAATGTTACTCTCTCGAGTGAAATGAATCTACATAACATAAGTCCCCATCGGTCATCCTCCACAGATCAAGATATTCTGATTATACAACTTCTTTCTTTTAATTTCTCTCAGGAGAAGTTTCCAGAGAAGATTATTTGTGTACATCTGAGGTTTGTCAGTTGTTTTAAGAACTTGAGATAAGGGATGAAAATATTCTACCAACATAGACAATGTATGATTGCTTTCATCATGCAAATATTTCTATAGCAAAAAGAAATAACTTTAGCTATTTTCTGAAACAGTGGCCTAAACAACTTTGACAGTACAACATGTAGTGGGAATATTTTCAAGGGAAAAATCACCATAGGCACTGTCCTCATTTTGGCTGGAATGGAGTTACTTTTGTTCCTAGTAGGTGGTGCAGTGCTGTGTTTTGGCTTTAGTCTGAGCACAGTGGTGATAACTCACCAATGTCTTAGTTGTTGCTCAGTAGCACTTACTGAGAGAGCTTTTCACTCTCACATGCTCTGCCAGTGAGGAGATGCACAAGAATCTGGGTGGGAGCAGAGACAGGACACCTGACCCAAACTAGCCAAAGGGGTATTCCATACCACAGCACGTCATGCCCAGTATATAAATTGGGGGGAATTTGCGAGAACCGACTAGTTGCTACTCAGGTGAAGCTGAGTATCAGTCAGCAGGTGGTAAGCAATTGTGTTGTTTATAACTTGTGTTTCTTGGATTTTATTCCTTATTTCTTCTATTATTATTGTTATTATTACTGTTGTTATTGTTAATGTTATTGCTATTGTTACTATATTTTACTTTAATTTAGTTATTAAATTGTTCCTATCTCAACCCATGGGTTACCTATTCCTGTTTCTCCTCCTCACCCAACTGGTGAAAGTGAGGAGTGAGCAAGCTGCTGTGTGGTACATAGTTGCTGACCAGGGCAACAGGCTCTTTCTATGTTCAATAACCCTTTATTTTCAAACATACCAAGAGAAAACCATTTTTAGGTCTTATCTTTTAAACCAAATTATATATTTATATTTATATTTATATATTCCTTCTACAATCTCTTTCCATATATATGAGTTTAAGTATATCTGTACCAGCATAATCTGTTTTCCTCCCTAACCTGCATCAGATTTCCTTGAGCAAATTTGTATAGAGCAAGCTTAAATAAAAGCAATGTTGTTTCCTTCTGACAATATATAACACAGTTGTAAGCTGGGCTGCTAACGTGTAGGTATTACTGAGAAGATTTAAAAAATTAAACCTTCTGAGAAAGAGAAAACAAACAGTCTGCTATAAGCCAGAATACATTAATTTTCTTTTAAATGAGGTAGATTCACACTAACTTAAAGTCAATGGTAGAGCTCATTTGGATTACTTTGAATTTCAAGTATGAATGTGCACTTCAGCATTTGTGTGTCAAATGTAATGTACTGACTCTCAAAATTGTTGTACCTGGAATTACCATAGAATCATAGAATATTTTGATTTAGATGGCACCTTAAAGATAATCTAGTTCCAACTCCCTGCCATGGGCAGGAACAGCTTCCACTAGACCAGGTTGCTCAAAGCCCCATCCAACTTGGCCTTGAACACTTCCAGGAATGGGGCATCCACAAGTTCTCCAAGCAACCTTTTCCAGTGTCTCACCACCCTCACAGTAAAGAACTTTTTCCTAATACCTAAACTAAATCTACCCCATTTCAGTTTAAAACTATTGCCCTGTGTCTTTCACTACAGGTCCTGTTAAAAAAAAAACAAAAAAAAAAAAAACAAACAGCTCTTCATTTTTCTTACTCTTATAAGCCTCATTTAACTACTGAAAACTCATAATTAAATTTCCCCTGAGCCTTCTCCTCTCCAGACTGAATAAGCCCAACTCTCTCAGCCTGTATCTAGAGGAAAGGTACTCCAGCCCTTTGATCATCTTCATGGCCCTCCTCTGGACTTGCTCTAATAGGTCCACGTCTTATACTGTGGACCTTAGAACTGTATGCAGTGCTCTATATTCGGGTACAGCTATTAAAAAAAAATATACAGCATCTGAAACAGAAAGTTAGCACTTATTCTTTGTTTTAGGAAACCAAGAACAGATTTACAAGCATTGTGGATGAGCTGGGGAGGGTCACAGACTGCCTGTATAGCTTTAAGCCATCAACACTTCTTTGCATACATGTTACTAACGGGGGATGGACAAGGGATTTTTCAGCTTCTTGGATGCAATATGTATACTCTGAGTTATGGACATCATAAGACCTCTGTGTGAACAGATAGAACAAAGGTCAAAGAGCATGCTGTGTTTCAGCCTACTTTCAAGCCATACCACTGAGTTCCTATAAATATACCTGTAAATAAATAGATATTCATTAACTTAATGGATCCCTGTTTTCACTGTGCTACCTGTATTCTGATTCAATAGATATTTACAGCACAGTGATATTAAGCAGAAAGTAATTTATGTGGACACATAATAATATATTTCAAGAAAGCAATCTAGGGTTTAATTTAAATTGATCAGAACTACAATAAATAGCACTATGATAATTCTAGCCTAATTTTTTTACATTTTTGTTTAAAAAGAAACCAAAATATTAAAGCTATTTCTTCTCATTAAATTGTTGCTAGTAAACTATGAACCAAAGTATTCAAAAAATCATAATTTTTACTTATATGATCACGGTCTATTCAAATGACAACATTTGTTAATGGAATTATTATTGCAACATGGCTTTGGATAAACAAAAACTAGAAGATAACTTTGATCTCAGAAGGTATGTATTCATATTGGTTTGTACCTTGGTGAATTTACCCTTTCTTCATTGCACTAAAATTCTGACTTCCTTTGTAATCAATTCTGAATCAACTCACACCACTGCATATAAAAAAAAATTTGCTTGAATCCAAGAAAAGTGATTATTAAATTATAGAAAGCAGTGTCTGAAGAATTTACATTGGTACTACTCTTGTTAGAAACTTGTTCACTGCAAATTGACAAGTTGACTGTGGGGCTGAATGACAATATATTGTTACTCTGCTGATCCAATCAGTGTTACTTTCATTGCATGAAATGTAGAAGTGCAATTTCCCCACAGCCTGGCACCAAGGACAATATCTGTTCTTACATTCTTATTAACAGATCTTGCTGTTGTCAGAAACCTAGGTTTCTGTATCAGTGCCTCTAGAAACAATTTTTCTTACTATACTCTTTAAATATGCACTAGAAAAAAAGCAATGCCTTCCTTCAGAAAATGCATTGAAGAATAATGTCTTTCTCCATGGGTCTCATTTTTTTAAAAAGACATAATATGAATATGTGTCCATGCTTAAAACATTTGAGAAATTCATGATTGAAAAAAGCCAAAACCAAACAAATGGACAAAATACTTATTAGCTTGCCTCCATTCTTAGAATACTCATCTAACTAATGAGTTGACAAAAGAGATCTAGAAACAAAAGATGGTTTATCCCCTCAAATATTCTCCCTTCTTTGATACGACTTTCTGGCTTTTTTTCATACCTGAAACTTCAACTCTTCTGGCATTACAGATCCTCTGCTCTCAGTTAATCCATGTAACAAAACAGAGAGAAATTGGACTACATTTATAAATAGCTGCTTTCATTCTGCCCTTGACAGCTGTGTGTAGAAATCAAACTAACACTCAGAATGCAATCATGCATAAGCCAATCATGCTGTGTTGCTCAAAGCTGACAGTTCTGAAGGTATGCATCAAGGAAACACCAGCCTCTTTGCTTATTTCCCACCAGCACATTGCTGTTCTTGCTGGGACCCCTTAAAGTCACTGTCCATACTTTTTGTCTGGGCATTCAATGGTTTACAGCAGCAGACACTCATTCAGAAATTACAGAAGAGTCCTGGTAGCTTCCGTGTCTTGTTAATGAATCGAGATCATAAATGCTGCCACTGCTGACAGATGTAATTACTCAGAGAAGTCCACTGTACCCCTGTGTTTGCCTTGTAAGTATCATAAATGGTCTTATCTCAAAAATCTGACATTCAAGGGAAATACAGCCCCAGTCAGAAGGAGATGTGAGAACTGACAAGTGATGACAAATGTCAGCAGTACTGTTGACAGGTCTGTTCTTGTTTGCAGTATTAGCAGAACGATGAAATAACCTATTACTTGCACGTCGAGGTTTTGGTATTAACAGCTTCTCCCTCCCCTGTAACTCCCCTGTTAATCCCCTGCCAGCTACTCAGCCAGCACCACTCCCATAGAAGACTCTTGGATACATATATACTTTCCCCCTGTAGCAGGTGGAAATATAATATTTTATTATTTTTTTCCCACCTAGTAAAAAAGCTAGAACAAAAAACTTCTGAACTTAATCATGTTCTAAAAAAAAGCTGATATGTAAAGTTCTGTTGAGCATCTCACTACAGGGGTAAATCTGTTTGTCAATGTGTATGAAAGATCTATAGTTACTGTAAGCTATACTTGAAGGATGGATCAATATTAAGAACATGTGCAATGAAATAATTCCTTTCTGTAAGTGTGAATTCATAGCTTCCCAAACAGTCATATTGACGGATTATGGGTAACTCCTGATCCCAAGACATTGCCCTTAAACCCCTTTGTTATTGGCTTGGAATGATCACTTTGTGCTGAGCATGGAGGCAGAGCCTGCATACTGAATGCTGCCAAAAGAATAAGCCCTTTGGATAATGAGTCCCTTGTATGGCCAGCCCACCAGCCCCTGCCCCAATTTTGTGTGGTACACTTCCCATCTTAGTGCTCTGCTGTAGCACAGGTCAGTGACCGTGAGCAATCCATCTCTTTTTACAGCAGGTTACTCTCTGTGTAATCTGAAGCAAGCTAGCCTGCTTTCCGATAAGAGCCTGCAGTATGTCTGCTCTGATCCCTGTAGCTGCTCTGCACCCTGACAGTGGGGGTGCAAATAAATGTCTCTTGCCACGTCACTGCAGCTGCAGCCATGATCCTATTAGTGAAGCTCAGACCCAAATACACTCCAGGAAGCTAAAACAAGATAGTCAGAATTTATAACATTAGCGTTACTCAAATCTCACTTTTTTCCTCAAGTATAAGTATCTTAGCTATGCCTCCTGTCAAGTGCTTCCTTGAGATTTTGGAGTTTACAGGTACTATTTTCCCTAAAGATAAGTACCTCTAGGCTGTCTTTAAAAGTGAGGCTGAAGGCATCCTTTAGTTAATAGATTCAATGGAAGCTTTTCCAAACTCTGGACACATAGTCTTTCAGAAGATTAGGAATTGAAACACTTATGTTTTTTGGCAGGATGTGAAAGATATTTGTTCATTTTAACCCAGACATTCTGTCTCTCCTGAGAAAATTCCTTCTAAGTTGGATGCCAGAAACTTTGAATGGTGGGATATTGTTTCTTCTTCACCTTCTCTTATAAAGCTTTTCTCGACTGTTAGGAAAATGCAATACTTAAAAGAATAAAATAAAATAAAAAAATCTAGACAAAATGCTGTCTTAAATTAAAACTTAGCATTTCAGCAGCTCAAACCCTTTTAACTTCTTGATTTTGCAAGACTACATTATTTCCCTCCAAATTTTCCTCAAAATGCAGTGGAATCAATTACGTGTAGGCTATAATTATCCTTCTCTTCTTGTGTTCCGCAACTGTTGTTTGGAAAAAAAAAAATAATAAAAATATATATTAATAAACTAAGAACACAGCTATCAGAAATTAGAAATAATTTCTCCTCTCCTCAGAAGGCCTTGGTCTGTGTTCTGGTCAGTTGAAAAAGGTGAACTGGAATTGAAAGAGTCAGTATTGATGAACATAGAATCATATAATAGTTAGAGTTGGAAAGGACCTTGAGATCATCTAGTTCCAACCCCCCTGCTCTGGGCAGGGACACCTCCCACTAAACCATACCACTCAAGGTTATGTCCAGCCCGGCCTTGAACACTGCCAGTGATGGAGCATTCACAGCTTCCCTGGGCAACCCATTCCAGTGCCTCA